>VDFB02058242.1:260537507-260566036 GCA_007258455.2 Sequoia sempervirens
GTGCCTTATTTTTGTTATTTTTGATGCCTGATCATCTTACACCCCTTAAATGCCATCATGGGAATCAAAACAACTAAAGAAAATAAATAATTTTTTTTTTTTGGGTGATGCAAGATTTCCCTACACCGTTGGATGCTCCTACATCAAACACTCAAGGTAATTTGAAAAGTGACCCTATCACTTCTCAGGAATTAGAGGGAAACCAAGACAGTTAACCTCAGCCTCAGATAACTATGATGAATCTTCAACAGGCCTTCCTCTCCATTTCACCAAGTACTTTGCATATTGCATGTTTCTTATGCTTCTACCCACATGGTTATCCAAGATTTCTTCTATCTCTTCCTTCTCTGAAGTAGGTGCTGGAATTTTCCATTATTCTTTTTATCAACCCCTCCTCTATATCACCTTCATGATACTTTGTCAAATCAGCAATGTTGAACATAGGAGAAATATTTATTCTACTAGGCAACTCTACCTCATAAGTATTTCTTGAATCATGCTTCTTTAGAATCTTGCATGGTCCAAACTTCTTCATCTTTAACTTGTTGTATGTACCAACTGGAAGCATTTCCTTTTGCAAATGAACCATGACTTCATCTCCTACCTAGAACTCCTTATACCTACTTTTTTGATCTACTTGAGCCTTATATTGTGAGTTCATCTTATTGATATGTTTCTTCACCTCTTCATGCAAATTCTTCAAGTGCTTAGCAAAATCTTCAGCAACACTACTTTTCTCCCCCTTATCCATATATCTCAATTCAGAAGTAGTTCTTGAACTACTCCTATACACAATTTGGAATGGTGATTTACCAATGCTCCTATTGAAATAATTATTATAAGAAAATTTTTCATATGGTATAATCAAATCCCATCCCTTAGGCTTATCTCCTACTAAGCATCTTAGTGGGTTACCCAAACTCCTATTCACCACCTTTGTTTTTCCATCAATATGTGGATGGTGTACAAAACTGAACTTCAAATATGTCTTCAACTTCTTCCATAATGTCCTGCAAAAATAACCAACAAATTTGGAATCTCTATCTAAAACTATACTCTTTGGTAGACCATGTAATCTCACACCTCTCTGAAAAACAACTCTACAATATGAACAACATCACTAGTCTTATGACACAGAATGAAATGCACCATCTTTGAAAATATATCCACCACCACAAATATGGAATCATTCCCTCTCTATTTGGCTGGCAAGCCGAGAACAAAATCCATGCCAATATCCTCCCATGGCCTCTCAGGTACAGGTAATGGCTGATACAATCTAGTATTTTGAATTGTTCCTTTTGCCATCTGACATACTTTGCAACTTTGTACAAACTTCTTCACATCTTTTTGTAACTACGGCCAACAATAATTCTCACTGACAAGAGCAATGGTCTTATCTCGACCAAAATGTCCATCCAATCCCTCACTATGCTTCTCCTTGATTAGATTCTCTCTCATAAAACTCCTTGGAATGCACAACGACTTCTTCTAAAAAACATCCCATATTGGATTAAGAAATCCAACCATCTCATCCTATCCAATGTAATAGGTTCCAAACAAGCCTTCCAATCTTCTACAAAGTCTGGATCTTTTGGATACAAACTCTTGAGTTCATTAAACCCAACTACCTCTATATTCATCTCTATTAACAATTTTTTCCTTCTACTTAAGGCATCTGCAACTCTATTTGACCTTCCACTCCTGTGCTTAAAAAAAAAAGTATAACTCTGCAAAAACTCAACCCACTTTAAGTGCCTTTGATTTAACTTTCCTGACTATTGAGATACTACAAAACCTAGTGATCATTATATAAAAAAAATTCTTTTGGAAACAAATAGTGTCTCCATTTCTTCAAATCTTGAACTGTAGCATAAAACTCCTAATTATAGACAAAATATTTCTTCTTGGCATCATTCAACTTCTCACTAAAATAGGCCATAGGCTTACCTTCTTGACTCAAAATAGCTCCTATGGTAGTGCCACTAGGATCACAATCTACCTCAAAGACATTATTGAAATATGGAAGTTCCAAAATAGGTTGCTCTATAAATTTCTTCTTCAACATATCAAAATTTTTGGCTACTCCTATGGTCCACTTAAACTCTTTTCTATCCCCTCTCATTGCTTCAATTAGAGGTACACAGATACTACTTAAATTCTTAATAAAATTTCTATAAAAACTTGCTAGACCATGAAATGATCTTACCTCTATAAAAACTTGCTAGACCATGAAATGATCTTACCTCTATAACATTCCTCAGGATAGGCCATTCAATGATAGCTTTCACCTTCTCTGGATCCATTTTAAGACCCTTTGTTGAGACAACAAATCCTAGATACACCAACTCTCTCTTCACAAAACTAAATTTCTTCAAATTAATCAACAACTTCTCCTCCCTTAGCTTATCAAAAACTTTTCAAATATGCATCAAGTGATCCTCCAATTTCTTACTGAAAATCAAAATATCATCCAATTAAACAATAACAAAAATACCTCATTCATAAGCTGCATAAATGTGCTTGGTGTATTAGTTAGCCCAAAAGGAATGATTAACCACTCGTACAAGCCCTCCTTAGTTTTAAAGGTTTTCTTCCATTCATCTCCTTCTCTAATTCAGATTTGGTGATATTCACTCTTCAAATCTATCTTCATGAAGTACTCACCTCTTTTCAAACAATCCATAATGTCATCCATTCTTGGCAAGGGAAATCTATACTTGATGGTGATCTTGTTGATGGCTCTAGAATCTGTACACATCCACCATTCCCCATCCTTCTTTGGTGTTAGTACTATAGGTATTGCACATGGAATCAAACTCTCTCTAATCAATCCCTTCCATAAAAACTCTTGCACTTGTCTATTCAACTCTTCACTCTCCGCTGGGGTCATATGATGAGATACCTTATTTGGAAAACTAGCTCTAGGAATTAGGTCCATTTTATGAGTAATATTTCTTATGGGAGGCAAACCTTCAGGTATGTTATCAAAAATAATAGCTTGAAAATCATTCAACAAATTTGAAACCTCTACATGTACCTTAGTAGTATCTAGTTTATCAACTCTAGGGATCAATCCTAAACACATATTCTCATGCTTCATACCTTCTAGGAGCTTTCTTCCATCAACCAAAAAAATTCTTACATTATTGCATACCTTTTCTTCTACCTCTTTCAAGGGCTTCAACTTATGGCAAACCCCATCCTTCATCAAAGAATAGGTGTTAGAATTTCCATCATGTACTGCTCTTTGATCAAACTGGCATAGTTTTCCTAACAACATATGACAAACATCCATAGACATAATATCACACAATACCTCATCATAGTAATTTCCAATATTGAACTTTACCAAACATTGTTCATTTACCAAGGCTTTATGGTCCTTCTGTAATCAAGCAATCTGGTATGGGTTCAAATTCCTTCTTCTCTCCAACTGCAACTTACTAACCATTTTTTTTTGAAACTAGGTTATTAGTACTACCTCCATCAATAATCACATTGTAAACTTTACCTTCACACTTACATCTAGTGCGAAAAAAATTCTTCCTTTGAGTCGGCTCCTTCTCGTCATTTAACAAGGCTCTTCTAGTAACAAGAACCTCTCCTCTTTGTGCATCCTTAGAATGCAAAGACTCAACATCTTCATCAACATGTGCAACTTGTGCATTACCATCAGGTCTTCTATTTTTCCTTTCTTGATGTTGAGGACACTCATAGGCTCTATGTCCTTCTCCACACTGGAAACAGGTTCCATGAAAGCCACCTCTTCATGTTCCTCATCTAGATCCTCCCCTTCCTCTTTGGTCTCCATTATTCTAATCACGAGGATGGTAGGTGTTGTCTCCTTTCCAGTTTTGGCTACTACTAGAGCCTTCACCCTTCTTTTGATCTTCATTTCAAAACCTCTATATGACTGTCCATCAGTCTTTCCTCCATGGTCTCCACCTAATTGTTTATTCTTAAACCTCTTGTTCAGTCATTCTTCAACCTTTAGAGAAAACTGATAAGTGTCTTCAATGGTGGTCATTCTTACTAGTGCCAATTCTTCTTGTATGCTTGGCTTCAACCCATTAATATAACAAGAAAATTTCTCTATATTCTCCTCAGAATGTCCTTTCCGAATCAAGACCTTGTGGAATTCCTCTATGTATTCTTTCACCATCCTTGTCCCTTGCCTCAAGCTCTACATCTTCTTCAACAACTCTAATTCATAATTGACTAGAATAAATTGTTTCTTCAATTTTAACACCATTCTATCCCATCTAGAAATTTTATCTTTCCCTTTTCTTCCTCTTTCTAACTGGAACTCTTTCCACCATATACTGGTGTGACCTTTCAATTTTGTCTTTGCAAACCTCACTCTGTGATAATCTTCAATCTCCCCAAAATAAAAAAATTCCTCCATGTAATTGATCCAATCAATCAATTCTCTAGGATTCAGATTTCCACTAAAAGTTGAAACCTCCATTTTAGGTCTTTTCCCAATCCTTGAGATCGCTCACAACAATCTTCTTTCTCCAGGATCCATTAGAACCTGCTCTTCCTCTTCCATTTCATCTTCATTATCATCTCTGTCTCATTGCACATCTCTTCATTGAATCTCTTGTTGCAAGGTTTCTAATTTCCTTCTAAGGGATCTTATTTCATCTCTTGGTGGATCCTTTCCTCCACAACCTTGGCCTCTACCTCTGCCATACTGGGAAATTCTTGGAGGCATCTTGAACTCAACCCACACTCATAGGTCTTATTGCAACTACCTCATATTCGATGCTCTATTATAGGCTCAAGAACTCTTGCTTTGATACCACTTGATGAGGGCCACATCGCCAAAACCCATAGAAATCACAACAAAAAATACCAACACAGAAGATGCGAAACAAAAAAATGACCACTTTCAATTATTTTCAAAAAATAAAATTACAGATTCAAAGCTTACATGCTATATGTTAGAAACCAAGATCAGAAATGCAAACCAGAAAAAGCCTTCCATAGAAGAGAAAAACAGAAAAAGAAAATCTATTGCAAAAAGATGTGCAACATAATATTATTCAGGAATTCATAATTACATGAGATGATTTTATTTATAAAAGAAAAATATGCATAACCCTAATCTTATCTTGAGCAACAAGATAGCTCAACAAGATAAGGATGAGAATAATTAACCTAGCAGTTAAAATATTACCTAAGTAAATTTATGCAAGTGTAATTAAATATTAATTACACTAACACCCCCGCATAAGTGCAACTTAGGGAGACTAAAAAAGAATGCACCTAAAACTAATATGAATGCAAGAAAGCATGAATGGGTCTCAGAAACAAGGCCTGATCAGGTACCCATGCACAAATGCAATAATGAGGTAGAGAAGAAAAACCCAGTGGGACAAAACCCCCCTACAATGAGATGACTGCAACAAAGAAGCACTGGAAGAACACTGTGGAGTAACACTAGAACCACAATCTGAAAAGCAAGGAAAGATAGTTCTTTCTACAAGAAACCAAAATGGAATCATAATAATGCGACACCAGACCCAATGCCATGGAACACTAGAAAACTCACAAACTAGAACAACCCTAGAATCTGTGAAGCAACAATAGATGAAATGATGATAGAATCTAGAATCCGTGTATCTCGATGTCGATGCCAAACTGAGACTAAAACTCTTCCATGGGAAAAATTACCATAAAGACTTTGGAACATTAACCATAAAAACATGGCCCTTAAACTGAGAAGGATCTAAACCAATACAGATCAAGAAACATAAACTCTTAATCTAAAGTGTGAACCAATGTGAATCTGATATGTGCCAAGCAAGACAAGATGTTTCCAAAAGAAAATAAGAAAATAGATATAACCCATACAAGTTGCCATCAAAACAAGATGAAGATCAAAGTGCATTCAGACTCTAATCAAATTATTATGCAAGAAACCCCCCTTATGGAACTTTATCTCAGTTCATTTATTACAATAACCCAATGATTGTAAAAGGAGAGAATGCTAAAATTGCATAAAAAAAATAAAAAATAGACCTCAGATCTTGTACAAGACTGAACCAGCTTTCCAACACCGTAATAATGACGAAAAAAGGATCATCGAGTCAACATATATGCCCTCTGAAGCAAAAAAAACTTCATCTGAGTTCAAGGACCTACAAAATAAATCTAGAGAAAAATATGGTAAAAAAAACCTACACCACTGGATTTGTATCGGAATCAGCTTTCCAATGGTATCTTGTTTGTGAAAAACGGACATCGTACGCAATAAATACACCCGATTTAATGAAAGTTGCTCCAAAATGGCCAATAAGGCTTGTAGGCAACCCAGGGAGCTTAAAAAAAATAAGCCCCTGGTCTTGTGCATGACTAGGGGTTGGCGGACTGGGGCTGTGATGGAGCCATTAGTCCTACATATGACCATGGGCTAGGGAGTTGGGTGGTCGGGGGCTGGGCACATAGCGCCTGGTCCCCCATATGACCGCTAGCTCTGTAGAGGGCCCGCTGGGGTTGGAGGTGCCAGCGGTTGGTGAGCAGTGGAGACCAGCAGTGGTGGAGACTGGCGACAGTGGTGGGCTAGTGGCCATTGGGCGTCATAAACCTTTTAAACTACAAGCATTGGCCCAAATTTCAAAAAATGCCTTTAAAAGAAATAATCATTTTTCGTGCCTCAGAGTGCATGCTGGGGAGGCCATACGACCTCCCTGGAAAAATGTTTTTGCCTCAGAAACAAATTTCTCCAAAATCGACAAAATGAAAGGCAATCTTAGGGTTTTTGGCTACTACGAATGCGATGGTGACCTCTGTTTGTACCCAAAATTGTCCAAAAATTCGGCTACCTCCAGAGCTTGCAAAAAATCATCAAGCTTCAAACCCTTATGGATCTGGCAAACAATGACCAAAATCTACAAAATAAAAGCCAATCTTGACTTATTCCAGTGCTCTAAATCCAATAGTGAAGCCTGATCTGATCCAAAATGCCTCATAGATGAACTCAAGGCATAATACCCTCGAGGAATCCCGAACAAACTCTATAATGATTTTCTCAAAAAATCTGAGAAGGGGTTGCAAATCGAGGCTCTGATACCATGTTAGAAACCAAGATCAGAAATGCAAACCAGAAAATCCTTCCAAAGAAGAGAAAAATAGAAAAATCAGAGCTATTGCAAAAAGATGTGCAACATAATATTATTCAGGAATTCATAATTACATGAGATGATTTGTTTTATAAAAGAAAAGTATGCATAACCCTAATCTAATCTAACAAGATAGCTCAACAAGATAAGGATGAGAATAATTAACCTAGGAATTAAAATATTACCTAAGTAAAGTTATGCAAGTGTGATTAAATATTAATTACACTAACACTATAGCCTCATGGGCTTGTTTCATTACAACAAAATCAACTCTGAAAAGAAAAAAATACCTACTATTCGGAGCCACAATATGCACTATCAAGGCAACCTTCTACAACTCCCACTTATCCCTTTTTATTTCCCCCCAATAACCGCCCTAGAATGTTCTAGAAAGTTCCAAATTTACCCCTTTTTGTTTTGGCGCCAAAAGTCCCCATTTATTGGTTTTTGGCCTAGGAAGAAATTTTTATGAAATTCACTTTTTAGAGGACCAAGTTTGCGGGGCCATAACTTTTGATCTAGGTGTCTGATTTTCTATTATTGCATATCATTGGAAAGCTCTCGACAAGCTCTACAATGTGTGAGCTAGCCATGGGTTGGTTCAACCACTTTTTTGAGTTGTTTCGGGGCCTCTAAAGTTTTATATCTAAATTTGAAGCTATATTGGAGAAATTTCTCAAGACAAAAACTTTAATTTCTCCCAAACCATGCAGGGTATTAAGGTGATTCTTTCACAACTGGAAATGTTTTTCAGCTCTGCTCCTTGGGGTAAATTTTCACATCCATATGAGCCTATTCTGGCCAACTTACTAAAAAGAGTAAGTGCCTATTTTTTGCTATTTTTGACGTCTTACTGTATTACACCCCTTAAGTGCCATCATGAGACTCAAAACAACTAAAGAAAATAAAGAAAACATTTTTTTGTGGTGATGCAAGATTTCCCTACACCACTAGATGCTCCTACCTCAATAATTCACCCACCCACCTAGATATTTTAGCATATATTTTTCCACACCATACATAAATCACACTATATACCTCTTTCCATGTTTACACTAATCTTAAATGATATTTTTTGTAATGATTTATTCATTATTGGCACGCTCAAATGGTGTCGAGTAGACCTGAATTGAGAGAGGTTAATGTGGAGGGACCTCATGTCCACCTATAGGTCTAGATAAAAAATATGTAAGTACTTCAATCTCTATGAAATAATAAATCATACTTTGGTATTTTTTCACTCTCAGGGATCTTACAAGACAATACTAAAATAGTGTAGCCTAGAATGATTGGGTGATTTGGGGAAAAAATACACCTCTAGTAGCATCACCTACCCACAAAAATATGTTAGAGAATTCTATTTGGATACACCCTACCCAAAACTCAAGATATTTATGTTTACATGTATGTACTACTCTCAAATGATGATTTTTGTAACAATGTATTGAATGTTGGTATGGTCAAATAATATTGAGTTTACCAGAATTGAGAGAGGTTAATATGGAGGAAATTTTGCAAGGTATGTACCCTTCGTCTCCTTGTGTTGTGCAGTGTAGTGCTTGGGTTTGTGACATGGCTTGATCACCTCCCTTGGATTCATTAACTCTGGTGATTGTATTGGGCATTAATAGATCAATATTTTAGTGCAACGCCAATCATCTTTACAATAAATGGTATCATATTCAAGGTCATCGGTTCAAACCCTTCACTTGCATTGGGGGGATTATTGCAAGGTGTGTTCCCTTGGTCTCCTTGTGTTGTATTGTTGACAAAAGTAATCCTTTTTACATTTAGATTGGGAATAAGAAATTAATGATAAAAATGACTTAATTGTATCTTATTTAGGGCGTTGTAAAGTGTTTTCTTACACTTTCACACTAATCTAGGGTTTTATTAATTAATTGAGGTTAATTAGAGCTTAATTATCTCATTAAATTCAAATCCAAGCCTTATTTATTACATTTTTTGAAGGATATATCCTAACACTCATTAATAATGTTGCATAACACTTAATTTGGCAAGGTATGAGTCCTAGGGTAGTGACCTAGGACCCATTTACCACCTAGTGAATGGGTTCTCACTATATCTTAGGACTCCCTTTTTGCATAATATTTCAGCTCTCTGAAACTTGGTCGTAGTTAACTGTGCTAGGACCTATTCAACCAAGGTGGCGAATGGGTCCTCCTTAACTAGGACACCCATTTTTGAACTTATTTGGGACAATAATTTAATGATTTTGAATCCTAGATCTAATGTTGGCTTGTGTTATTTAGATTTTGGTATTAAATCTTAAGATACGTATAAATATAAGGTTAATTCACATAGTTTCATCTAAGTGATCCTAGATCTTAATAAACAATAAAGAGTACTTTCACAATAGCATTATAGATCATTCAAGAGAAATTACAAGGAATTTAAGATTATATTATCAAGGTTTTATTGCAGCAATCAAAGGTCATATCATCATGTCAAATGTATAGTGCATCATGCATGTAGTTGAGCTTATATGCTGATGTATCATGTAAGATCCGTTTAAAAGAATTGTTCCACATCCATATTAAAGATCAAGATCTACATTATTCATATCCACTTCATGTTAGATTTCTGATTTGACATCCAAGACTTGATCTAAGGCATCATTGTTTCATGTTTCATTGTTTCATCATAAGGTTTGATTACCTAAACAAGTTTTGACCAAGTAAAACCCCTATTCCCTAACAAACAAGTTTTTATTCTCTCTTGATGTGTGATTGCAAGTTTTAGGTTGAAGATCAAGTGGAGAATAAAGTTTTCAAAGTTGTCAAGATTGAAAAGTTGCAAAAGTTGTCATCCTACTTGCAGGATCATAAAAACTAAGCTACAAAATTTATTTCTGACTTTCAAGAGCTGATAGCTTGGGATTTGAGAGTGTAGACATCAAGGAACAAGACCCCAAAATTGATTTTCGAGAACCCTAGCAAGGACCCATTCACCACTAGGCGAATGAGTCCTCAGTGACCCCCGAAACAACACTTTTTCAACAAGGTACACATTGTTTCAACATACTAAAACCTTCCTTATTGCTATTTAATAGTTAGGTTTTATTTTTTATTTTTATTTAGGCATTTTACCATTCATAATTTAATGAAACATCTAAAACAAAATTAGGTTCATCCCTTTGGTCAATCCATTTGGGATGAACCTCTTTTTCTATGTTTCATTTTAGTGAACCCGACATATTGAACATTGTAATTTTCTAACTTTGGAAGTCTTTTCTTTCATCTTCAATTAAATATTGCATTCATTTTCATTGAATTAGATCTCATTTAGGGTGTCTTACTTTTCATTTAAATTTGCATCTCATCTAGGGTTTTAGGACTGAATTTTTTGCATTCATTAAATTTGAAAAATACAAAAAATAAATCATTAATTTTGCATATCATTTAGATCTTATAAATTTGCATTTGAAAATAAAAAACAAAATTTCATATCAAACTAGGCCTTTTCATTCATCATTTTGTCACATTTTCAACTTGCATTTCATAATACATTTACAAAAATCTAAAACTCATTGAAAAAGGCTTAAAAATCAATAAAAATCATTTTCAAAACCCTAATATAAGACCCATTCACCCTAGGGTGAATGAGTCTCTTGGAACCTTCATTTTTTTGCAAAATTTGTGGTGTCAATGATGAGAAAATTGGTTACAACACTTTAAAATACACTTATGAAATCTACCCCGGTAGCCTACTTTGAAAATTCATAGCGTAAAACCTATTTAGTTTCATGTTAAATCATGTTGAAAGAATGTTCATCTACCATATGCTAGTGTGTGTGGTCGATTTCAACCTCCTATGATAAGATTTGATAGGGTTTTTAAAGCATCAAGTTGGAGAGTTTTGGAAGAGTTTGTTGTCTGCATAGTATTAAATCTGCTAGGGAAGTTAACTTTGAAGGCTAATATTTATGAGTTGGAATATTTTAATGACAAGCCAATTGGTGTCTTGAATTGACCCCATGTTAATATACTTTCATTCCAATTTTCAAAGTCCCAACATCTTGTTTGATAATTTTTCAAAATAAAAAGAAAGTGGAGTTTTCATAGTTTGATGACTACATTTCCAAAAAAAATCAGAGGGGTCAACTTTGGACTTTAATATTTTGTGAAGAAAATAGGTTGGTGAGAATCCCTTTTTCACATGTGTTCATCTGACTCAAATTAACTAATTCCCCAAGTGATAGCTTCCAAGGAAGAGATCTACTATTTTTTTTAAGATGGTGAGTTGGTGAGTTTTAGATGATTTTTTGATACGTGTAGTTCCAGAAACTAAGTGAACCACTTTGAGCATTAATATCTTGTAGTCATAATGAATTCATGCAAGTACATTTTTCAACAATGCTCCCATAGCATTAGTCAATATGTTAATGCATTTTCCTAGCTCTGGGAAAATATTTGATTAATTTTTCAAGATAATTCTAGACGCTAGTGAGTACCAAATGGTTCTCTTCAATATTTATTAACATTTTCTTGCCTAATATTGATACTTTGTGCCCTTCCTATGAATGATGAGAAATAAAATATGTTGTTGAAAACCTGAAAAGACAATTGTTATCGAACCATATCACATAGGGCCAAACCTCTCTAATGATCAATAGATGGTCTAGGGATACGTTAGCATTATAAAGGCTACATGAAGCTACATAAAAAACTAAGGTGGAGCTATCATCCTATTCATAGAAAAATATTAATATACCTTTTATAATAGAAGATGCACCTATTGCAAAGAATCTCAAGACATGATAGTGAGTAGATTTATTGAAAAGGCTTGTTCCCTATCAATCTATGAATTGGCTTGGAAAGCCCAAGGTTGCCATTACATTGGCATGTACAAGGAAGGGTTGGTTCAATGTGGATGTTGATAGATTTGCATGTGAGGCATCTCTATTTTTCACATTTCATCATTTTAGAAAAATGATGAAGCTTAAAGCATGGTAGGGTAAATCTAGTGTCAATTGGTGTAATAATGGCTTAAAGGGGATTGAGTTTGTAAATGTTTTATTAACCAACCTTTATATGTCATAACTTTCCTAGAAAGATACATCAGTAAGGTTAGGAATTCACCTATTAGGGTTGAAATTCATAACACACCTTTGCAACTATACTTGGTTGATGATCTTTGTACCTCATCATTATCCAAACGCAATGTCCACAGTGTGGACACTTCTGAATAAGGCTCAAAAGGGAATGCTACTTCATTGTCTAACATTGGGATTAATATACAAGGGTTGCAGTCTATTTACTACCAACAGTGAGAGGAAAGTAATGGTAGTGGGATATTGTATAGAAAGAATAATGATAGTTGCAATGGTCATAGTGACAATCCATTTCCAAAATTGAGATATATAAATTTAGATCCCAGTATTCCTCGTGTACCCTTCAATGTAGAGAACCTCAACACATTGGCTATCTAAATTGGTCCTCTCCTCAATGAATGTGATCATATTTATGTTGGAAATATAATATCAGCCACTTCATTAAATTCTCCATATCTAGTTGTAAGGAACTTGTAATGTATGTTTTCCAATGAGCAGTTGAATATAATAGTTGCAATGTTTTCTATGAAGGAGCAACAGCTCTATGAATCTCAATTTCTATATTGTAAGAAGTCTATAATAGTGTTTGTAAGAATTTTTTTGTGAAAGAGAAGCAATAAGAATCAAAGTAATGGTAGTATGAAGAATGAGCAGCAACTCAGGAAAATATTTGTAATGTGTTTTGTGATCAATATGAAATATTATGTCTATTTTTTGTTTGTTTTCTATTTTCTCCCCTTTTCAAATCCATCAATTGGTATCAAAGCTTGGTTAAGCCATCAAAAGATGAACGCCAAGGATTCATTAAGCTGTTGAAAATAGAGGGAGATTATGGTGAAGTAGATCGAGGGAGATTATATGTAGTCATCCAAGACATGTTAGAAGCTACTGTCAAGAAATCCAAACTATAATTGTATGAAGCCCTAGATTATGAAGTGTTTTTCAGTTCATGCAAAAAGGAGTCATTGGAATCTGTAATAGGATATCAAAGAGAACTATTTTGTTAAAGAAACACTACATCCACGGAAGTGTGAAGAAACCCTAGAGGAGGAAGATAAAGCAATAGATTGCCAAAGTTTCATTTAGTTGCAGCTAAAGGAGGAATTTCGTAGGAGTATGCTACTTTGAAGATGCAAAAAGATTGTTGAAAGAGTTCACTACTTGAAAGGAGATCAAAAGGAGATCAAGTCAATTATTTAAAAAATGGTAGATCATTTTTTTTTTTTGTGGTTTTCAAATTACTACCTGAAGAAAGAATCATAGATGGAAAGCATTTGAAATTGGATCATTACAACATAAAAGAAAGAGATCACCTAGTTATAATTTTAAGTGGATCCCAAAAGAGGCACAAAATTTGGATATTTTCCCAAAGGAGGTGAAAAAAATTAGCACACTTGAACCTATGATGGACTGGTGATAAGAAGGAAAAAGCTCATGGTTAGAGCATCCCAATAGAAAACTAGGATTTCCAAGGTTCTATCCATCAAATTTGAAGCTTGTAGATGTTCAAGCATCAATGGAAAAGATCAATAAAGTAATAGGGATTAGTAGTTGAGATTAAGGGGGAATTTTTGTAATATAATCTCAACTACTTCATTAAATTCTCCATGTCAGTCTACATATCAACATTGGATCATAATCAACTTCAACATTAAATACAAGGATTCATACAAGATTGCTTCTTATCTACTCCAGGTTGTTTGTTGTCTCATCAACAGTCTTCACATCCTTTGTGGGTGCTTTGATATATATTATTTTAAGTTAAGTCCTTTTTCCTCTATATATGCTTAACTCTATATATTGGTTGAAGTCTATCTTGGTATGCACTCTTTTAGGAGTCTAGCTCCATAGAGTTGTAAGGAACTTGCAATGTATGTTTTCCAATGAGCAGTGGAATATAACAATTGCAATTTTGTTTATCAAGGAGCAATAGCTCCAAGAATCTCAAGTTCTATAATGTAAGAAGTGTTTTGTGAAAGAGAAGCAGTAAGAATCAAAGTAATGGTAGTATGAAGAATGAGCAGTAGCTCAGGAAAATATTTGTAATGTGTTTTGTGATCAAAATAAAATATGATGTCTATTTTTTGTTTGTCTTCTATTTTCTTCGCTTTTCAAATCCATCAATTTAGTGGATACGAGAAATTTTATGCCATATCATCACAAGTAGAAATTTGGATCAATCAAAGCCCATGCAAATGCTCAATGAAACAATCCGAAAATAGGTTTTCACTATAATAATGTGCATTGTATCAATGAGACATAAGGGGACTCTATCTATTTTAGAATGAGTGATCAAGAATTATTGGATTTGAATTCATGCCATGGATATAGTTCAACTAAATATGCTTCTATAGTTCATAATAGCTAGATGGAATTATTTAAACAATGTATAAAACACACATTTAAGCCAATTCATACACACAGAAGGGAAATATGAACAAGTGCTAAAAGAGAGGATTGGGAAGCTGCAAGGAGTAAATATTCATTTAAAATATAAAGGAAATAGCTTTTGAATTAATAAAAACATTATGAAATGTGCTAAATATGAGTTCATTATGGAGGGACCATATCGAAACATATACTTAACATGTTGATAATTTCACCTTTCCAAGATTGGTTGACTTTGATATATGGGACAAACTAGCTACAATGTAAGGTAGTGCTTGAAGAACTAGATGTATGTAAGAAATTGAAATTATCATTGGAGTTAGTGAAGAAAGAGACAAGGACTAGCAAGATACAAGAATCTATTGCCAAAGCAACTAAAGAGAAGATAAGTGGTGAAGAGTGTTGGTATCTTTTGAATGAGCAACTCAAAGTAAGAAAGGAGGAGCTATGCTTGGAAATAGATGACAAGACAACTTTTACCACAAAGTTTAGGGAGAGACTTGAAACAGACAAGGAGAAATGTACACTGCATGTCTTGCAAGTAAGACACAACTTTTAGAATCCAATTTGAGCGAGTTCAATGTAGGGACTATTTTTATTGACTTACCTCTCTTCCTTGGGGCCATTATAATGAGAAAAAATTTGATGTGCTTTGAGCTCAGAAAATACTAAATGAAAACCTTTATGGTCTCTTTGATATTAAACAAAAAAATTTAATACTGATTATAATGGCCAAGATCTTCTAAAAGGAATAAGAAATTACAGGAAGGAGTGGGATTTGGATATCCATGAAGAGGTTGTTGGAGATTATTACCTAGTGAATATAGGTGGTTGCTCCATTATGGAACAAATTCCTGTGAGGGTTTAACAGTTCAAGGTAAAATATATATGAATGTTGGAGCTATAAAAGAAAGCTCAAAAATGGAGGAGGACAAAAGGACTTAAAGTAGTAATTCCACTTCAAATTTTTTTTACACCATTAGATGAGAAAGAATTGAATCAAACAAATTCCCCTTAGTATTTAGAATTTTCCCAAGACTATGAGCTACTAATAAATATTGAAATCATTTCACTTCATGAGTAGATAGTGAATTTGGTTGATACTATGGAGGATAAATCTAAACAAGAGCAAATAACTCTAGGCTATTCTCGCATCACTGCATAAAAAAACCATAAACTCTAAAAATGATGCGGTGTTGTGATGGAGACATGCAATGTTTATCGCTTTACTATGGAAATAATTTGAAAAGTGTGCAAGAGAGCAGTAATTCAAAATATTTCCCCACAACCCTATGAGGACCAGGTCAAAATAGTATGGTAGCATAGTCAAAACATAAAATGAAATATTATTACAATGGTGCATATTACAATGGTGAATATTATTTTAGGGACAAAATTTAAAGCTATTTTGAGGAAATACAAAAGCTACCACTGGCATGATTTAAAGAACCTGCACCCTCGCAAAGGCAAGGCTAAAAACCCTAATTTTGATGTGTTATTGCGTTGGGAATGAAATGTGAAGATATAAAAAAGGAGAAACTTATTCGAATAAAAATAGTCATGGAATATAATTTATATTAATGGTTTAAATGTCTAGTTACAAAATATTTTCACTAGAAAGGGAAATATTTTCGCCAACGGAGTATAAAAGTATTGGAGTGGGAATTGTTTTACTCAAAGAACATTTTTAAAATGGGTGAAAATGCAACAAACAAAGGGATAATAATTATCATTAAAATTGATTTTCATGAGCTGCAAAGATAAGGAAGTTAAATATTTTATTTTACAACAGATAATTAATGTGATGAAGAGTTACATTAGATGAATTGTTGAAACAATGTAATGGTTTGAAGCTTGTCGCTTCCCTTATCTATAAAAGGGAAACCAAGATTGAATTTAAGATCATAAGTGAGTAGACATATAGAAATTGGATAATATAGCAGAAAATCATTTTGAATAAACACTTTTGGAATGAACTGTAAAATATTTTGAGACAATTTAGTCAAGAAGAAATTATAATCTAGTGGCTGAAATTTTGGTGTTCAATTGTTTGTTAATATTAATTCATAGATGTTATCTTGATGTATCCATAGTGGTATTTCTTTGTTATTCAAATTGAATGTATCAAGCATACATCTAATTTTCCAAGACACATTTTTTTCCCCTATGTGATTCATTTTGATTGGTTTCTAGAAGAAAAAATTAAAAATCCTTTTATGTGATTCATTTCAACTGGTTTTTGTAAGAATCAAAATCCTTTTAAATAAGTCATCTTGATTGGCTATTTCAAGCAAGAATTAAAATTCTCTCAAATAATCATAGTAACCTAGAGAGATATCATTGGGATCTATAAGAAGAGTCTAGCAACTGATAATCTTGCACATTTATACAAGGTATAAATATCTGAAAGTGCCAAATAATTCGAGTTAAGCCAGAAGGACGATACACATATCATATACATCTTGACTCCATTACCCAATAGAAGGAATTGATCCAACTTAGTTATCAAAAAATACTTTATAAAACCTGATTCATACACTTTACTTTCAAATGTTAGGAGTAGGATTAGTTGTTAGTTTTGTATCTATTTCAAATTTACATGCCAGTGGGGAATAAATTGTCAAAGTTAAAGAATAAAATCAATCTCTAAATTCATAATTTTCTTTATTATAAAAGGTAAACTCACATAGGTCTAGCAGAACCTGGATAGTAGGGAACCCTAACCATAATAGGTACCTGTTATGCCTTGCATAACCAACCCATTTTATTCTGGAACAAAATGGGTCCCCCCTTTTTCTTTTCCCTTTGGCCTTTGGTTTTCTGCCTTAGGCATTTTCCTTTTAAGTTCTGTCGAAAGTGGAACTAGGACCAATACCGGACTTGGAAATTCCTTCCAATTTATGGTCTTGTTTCGTCCCCGGCCCCAGTTTCGATGGTTCTTTGTCTTTGTCTTTCGTTCTTTCTCGGAGTCGGGTTCGGGTCCGAATCAGAATGATAAACTTTCTTCAAAGTTTCTCGTTTGGGTTCCATGCCAGCACTGACTCCGCCTTTCTCTTTCTCTCTCTTCGTCGTCGGGTTCTTCCCTTCGCATTTTGGTTTGTCCTGGTGGGTACGGAACCGGAACATAAACTGAACTTAGAATTATTTCCAAAGTTCTGTTTTCTTTTCTTTTTCGGGTCTTGGTTCCACTCCCTTTCTTGTGTTTTTCTCTTGTGCCTCTTCGCTTTGTTCTGGCGGACTCAGAACCAGAACTAGAACCAAACCCTGAAACTTTTATAAGTTTCAGGTTCTTGTTTTGTTCCGGCCTCGGTTCTGCTTTTTGTCGTTCTTTGACTTTTTGGTTCTTTTTTTTTTGTCGTGGGGTTTTCCTCTGCTTCCTCCTTTTTCTTTCTTCTCCCCTCTATCTTTTTTGGGTGATGTCAGAAGCAGGTTCAAAATGGAATCTGAACCCAAAACTTGGAGAAGTTTCTGGTTCGGATTTGGTTCCGACGCCGGCCTTGTTGTGCTTTGCTCGAGATTGGTTTTTGCTCTGACCCTGTCAGCGTTTGTTCCTTGTCCTTCACGTTTTGGTTTTCTTCATGGACGTGGAGCCGTAATGAGAGCTAAACTTAGAAATGTTGATTATTTCCCTGGCTCATTCCCGCCCCGACTCTGGTCCTGGTTTCAATTTTTGTTTTGGTTCCACCCCCGCCAGTTTTGAAGGTAGGTGTTGTTTTTGGTTCTATCTTGGTTTTGCTTCCGCCTGAGTTGTGTTTATTTTTGATAAAATTAAAGACTTGATAAATAATGATATATTTTATTTTGGAACTAATGGAGACCTTGTGTTGCAGGATCAGGTCGTGTGAATGCAGATGTCTCTCAAAGGTATTTCCGAATGGTAAGGCGGTATCGACATAGCAGTTTTGAGTTTGGGAGAAGTCTTGGTGACCAAGTAAAGTCTCATCAAAAGAAATAAGTTCGGTGTGATGTCTAGCCAAAGGAATGAAGTCTTACCGACTCATAAAATTTTGATGCAGGGAGGTGACTTCGGCGAAAGGTCTTGCCGACCCAATAGGGTCCTGCCGACATATTTCATGCCTTCGGTATAACATGTTGAGCATGATGTAATGTCTTGCCAACTAGAAAAGGTCTCCTTGAGGTGAAGAGAGCTCTTGGTGAAAGGACGCAACTTTCGTATAGTGTCTCGATGAAGGAAGTTACTCCCGTCGACAACTTGCAGAGGGACCAATCTCCAGCAGGAAGAGAACCGAGGAAGGAGAAGGAAGCTGTGAGTCATAGTGCCATCTGGTGTTTACTAACAGGGGTAGCTCGACATTAATGGTGATATTTTAAGGCACTCAAGACAGCTCCGGTGGAGTTTGAAAATGGACACGAAGGCATAGAAGTAAATGCGGCAGCTGCAAAAGATCTATAGATCACCCCCGTAACGATCCTTCACCAGCATGGATGGCAGGAGTGCGCATTTAATACAAAACTGACTTTCTTAAAAAATATTAGGACACCGACCCCCTGACAACATGAATATTTTGTAAACCCTAAAAATAGGGGCCGACATTCTTTTTGGGACGTGGTGTATATATGGCATTCTTGCCTCTTAGTAAAGGGTCTTTTTTTTTTGTTAGAAATTGAAGGAGATAGAACTACATCCTGTTTCTTTGTAAAGGGAGATTCTTTTGTCTTCTCAGTTAGGAATTAGATTCAGCATAGGATGAATTTATCTTTCTAGTTTTCCTTAGTGTAGATGGAAGCAGTCTGAAGACACGGGTTTTCTGTACACTAGTGATTGTACCAAATTTGTAAATGTTGCTTATCTGTTTCACTAACAATAGAAGCAACTAGATTCGAATCTACTTCATATTGTGTTCGAGAATGGTATTTATCTTAAGTTAATCATCTAATTTTGAAAGCTTTCAAGGAATGAAATCTTATTTTTTGTTTTGTTTAAATGGTAACTTATAATCAGTTATTGAAATCAGCACTGTGAATGAATGCAAGTGGTGTTAATCACAAGTTAATTTTGTTCTTCAGTTTTAGTTAGCAATTCCTTGAGAGATAAAAAGTCAGGTTAAGTTAGATGAATTATCATTCTTTTCAGTACCAAAACCTTGATCTATCTTTTTATGTTTCTTTAAAACCCCAGTTAAAGTAGGTTTAAATTCATGCTTGATCTTAGAACAATCCATAAGCCCAACACCAGCAGGCCCCTTGAATATTACTGTTACATTGACCACTGAGCAACATCAGCATAGTTGAGAACCAACTACAAAGACCTTGGGAGCTAAGACATCCAGGTGTTGTCTTTCTCTTTTAGGAGAAACAGAGTAGCAATATTCTATTTGCATGTTGCTGTGCCAAAACACACGTCAACAACAACTGGCACTAGAAGGAGGGCATAGAAGGGAAAACTGGATAAAACTGGGTTTTTCTCCCAGGAAGGCCCCATAGATTTCTTCGATTAGCTGAAAATGCACCACCTTTGATAGAGTTGAAGACCCCAATAAGATGCAAGAGTCATAAGACTGGCTCAACCATCATACCACCACCCTTATCAGCTCCGCTCACTCCACCAGGATTTTCACCAATACCCCAGTGGATACCCATCAATCCACTATCCAATCCATCTCAATTGTCATCACAGCTAGTTCAACCCATACAATAGCTAGCTCAACCACCACCACCACCACCAATGGCATTCTTTTAGAATAATCCCTCTCCATTGGGGACTATTCCTTGGGGTTTTCATGACCTTCCTAAGAACCCTGAGAAATTATTTCCTAAGCACATTCATGGTGAATCCAGGAGTGCGGAAGAACATATACAAGACTTTAAGGATGCTTGTACTAGGGCTCAAATAGCTCACCATGATGTAGTTTGTAGGTTGTTTCCTTATTCCCTAGGGGATATGGCGTACAACTGGTACCTTAATCTTCCTCAAGGTTCTATTCTGGCCTAGACACATTTGGAAAATGCTTTCATTAATCAGTTCAAGAATTATGTGGATCCAGCTCTTTTATACCACCAGTTTGCTACCATCAGGAAAGAGCCATGTGAATCCTTGCCCTTATTCAATACTAGATTTCAACAAATGTATAGGAGACTGGAGGACCCCTACCTAGTTACTGAAAATAGTGCCATTCAAGCATACTTTAGGGTTATAGACCCTATGCTAGGCTTGTTCCTATAGAGGACTTATCAACTAGCTAATATTGATTCTCTATCCAAAGTTCATCATTTAGCTATCAAGCTGCAACAACAAATTAGTTCTCAAAAAGGGGGTCTGGGAGGAGGTTTCCCTTCAATAGGATATTAGATGCATGGCCCAACCCCTCTATTCAATATCGTCCCAGGAATGTCTCCTTCCCACTATGGACGTGTGTCTAAATTGCAAACCCAATGACCCATTCCATTATTTGCTACTCAAACTCTTGGTCTCTTTCAACAATCACAGGTTCCCCAAAGTTCCCATGGTCATTATAACCAAATTGGAACACCAAATCAAGGTGGTCAGCCACCTGTAGCTAAGAATGTGGAAAGTGAAAAGATAGTTCAACTTACAAATGAGGTAGAAACCTTGAAGAAAACACTATATCAAGTTACAAATGACATGGCTCATCTTAGGTTGAACCCCTCTCAAAACCAGGGTAATCTACCCTAATCAAAGTAGCAACAATCAGGGTACTTATCAGAATAACAACTATAACCAAAGGGGTTATCAAGACCAAAATTCCTCTAACCAAGGTTATCAAAATCAAAGTAGAGGATATAACCAAAGGCCAAATAACAACAGGCAATGGAATACAGGGCCTAATAATGGAGTTCCTCATAACTATCAAGCAAATGAGGAGAGATCACATACTACAAACGTGGCTGACCTCAACTTCATGACCAATTGGTGTAGGCTGCATGATACTGCAACCCATTCTGAGGTAAACTACCCTCAGATGGAGAAAGTTGTCAAGATGGCATAGGAGGATGCCCATACATTCTAGGGGAGTTCAAACAGAGGAGGTGAATCAGTGGATACGACAATGGCTTATGACCTCTTTGAAGAAGAGCCCTCATTCCCAATGCAAAGTGAGAATGAACCAGAGGAAGACATGTATGATGCCCAAGCCTTCCAAACAAAGGGAGGACACTTCCTAAGGAATAAAAACAAGGGCCCATTCACTACATCAACACCACCTAATCACATGGTGCCTCCAAATCAAAGTGTTGATAGTAATCCTCCTCCACCTAAAGGTCCACTTGACCTCCACAACAAAGGTAATTCCTCTGATGTTTTCAAAAGCAATGTAAGCTATAACTGAGAATTTGATATTGTCTCTAAGATGCAGAAACATAAGACTTCCTTGTCATATTTTGACATCTTAAAGTGGTGCCCTGCTCAAAGAGAGATAGTTCTCAAAGCTTTAGAACAAGCTGATAAATCAAGAGGGAAGAGCAAGGTGGCACCTACTTGGGACGTGAATGCAGCCTTGTACAAAAACAAGTTAGGTACTCCACCATTTCTCTTAAGTTTAAGAATTTGTGGAAAGAATCTACATAACTTTTTGCTAGATTTAGGGGCTTCAGGCAATGTTATGCCATTTTCCATATGCCAAAAGCTGGGATTGAACCCTGTACAAATGAATAAGAAGGTCATTCAACTTGACAAGATGAAGGTTAACATAGTCGGAGAATTAAGGAACATACATGTGCAAGTAGGGTCAGACCCTAGGATTCAAACCAATATAGATGTCCAAGTGGTAGACATCCCAGATACTTATGGTATGTTACTGAGCAGAGATTTGATGAAAAGTCTAGGGGGATATCTTTACCTTGATTTTTCACATATGTGGCTACCATGGAGAGGGATCCCAACTCATATTAGGATTGAAAGTGAGCCCCACCTCAAGCATATCATCACGGAATATGATTGCCCCAATGAGGTAGCCTATTTCAAAACTAGGATAGGTGTTTATAAAAGGGAAGAAATTTTAACCTTTTATGTTATGGATCCTAAATAATTTCCCATACAAAAGCCCCCTGATCTTATGATTGATGAAAATCAGCAGGCATTAATTAGAAAGATGCAACAAGATCAGCTAGTCTTGGGAGAAGATGTAGATATGCAAAGTATCCTGCTCCTTAATTGGTGTAGGGTATACTACCAAAGTCATTCCAAATTGACTTGTCAACCTTGCATTGACACTTTAGATCATGTGTGCCAAGCTGAGGAATCTAGCACAAGTCGCCCTGAGACCATTGTAGACCGCTTCTCATTTGAAGCCAAGGAAGCAATAATGTTAACCAGAGATAGGATACCTTCAAAGGAAGTTCCTTCTCAAATCAAACCTACTCTAGACACATGTCCGAATCAACATATTGATAAGGACCAACCCCAAGGTTTGTTTGACACCCCTTCACCCACAAATGTACCAAAGCCTAGGGGGTTAACCAAAGGCACAAGTGAATGTTAGAAGAATAACCTTGGGTCACATAATACATTTGAGTAGGGGTTGGAAATTACTCCTGAGGAACCTATTGAACATCCATTCCCTATACCTGATGCCAAAGATCAAGCAGCCCCACATATGGTTTATTCTGTCCAAACACCCACAAAAAGTTCAACAGAACCAACCCTAGCTCACGATCAGCTATGTACCCTTACATTTGACAGATCCAAATCTAAGACAGGCCGTGGGTTTAGGATTGAACTAACCAGCCCGAAAGGGAAGACCTTCTTTGCTTCTTACAGGTTGCAATTCAGGTGTACTAACAACATAGTGGAATATGAAGCTCTAGCCTGGGGGCTGTTGTTCGCACATAAGAAGAAAGTTACAGCCTTGATGGTCAAGGGAGATTCAAAAATTGTTATCAAGCAGGTGCGTAGCCAGTACACATGTCACAACAGAAGGCTGGTAGCTTATAGAAATCGAGTATGGAACCTGCTTGAGGACTTTGATGCCTTTGGGATAAGCTTAATCCCTAGAGAAGAAAATTAGGTAGCTGATTCATTAGCTATTGTTGCAAGTACCCTAGAACCTATGCAAGGCTCCAAGCTCAAGAAATTATCAGTGGAATTAATTTCCACCCCTGCAGTTCCTGATAATATCATGAACTTTCAAGTCTTTGATGATGACCGACATATTCTTTCTTAGCAAGCTCAAATATTTTTGAGGGGAAAATTATTGATGAGTCTAATAGAGATCAAGGGGATTGGAACCCTGAGGAATGTGATACAGAAGGAGTCCTCAATTTAAAAAGAAATATCATTCCCAAGGGAATGGTGGCCTTGGAAAGAATTTTTGATTCAGACCCAAGGGCTCGAGACAAGATATCAGTTGAAGATAAAGGGGGTGAATACGAAATTGTTAACTTAGTTGATTCTGGCCCCGAAAAGAATGTCTACATAGGGAAAGCCTGTCCTGAGGCAATCATAAAGGACATATTGATGGCACTTAAGAAAGACATTGCTGTAATTGCTTGGGGATATGAAGACCTAAAGACATTTGATGCTACTGTGATGACTCATACTATTCCCCTAAAGTTTGAAGCCAAGCCATTTCGACAGAAACAACACCCCTTGAATGCCTTGATTGAACCATTGATCCTTAAAGAAGTCCAAAAACTGCTCTCTACAAGGATAATCTTCCTTGTGCGCCATTCAAATTGGATGGCTCACTTGGTTCTAGTCCGCAAGAAAAATGGGGAGATCAGGCAGTGTGTCGACTTCAGAAATCTGAATAGAGCTTCAGAAAAGGATAATTACCCACTTCCTTCTCTCGATGAAGTCTTGTAGACCGTCAATGGATCTTAGATGATATCATTCCTAGATGGCTACTCTGGATACAATCAGGTGATGGTCGACTGCGAAGATAGGATGAAGACAACCTTCACTACAAAGTGGGGAACGTTTGCATACAGAAGGATGCCATTCGGTCTGATAAACACTGGGGAAACTTTTCAATGTGTGATGGACATAGCTTTCAAGGACCTAATTGGTAAGTGCATTATTTTTTACATGGATGACCTGATAGTGTTCTCCAAAGATAGACTGAACCATGCTGCGGACTTAGCCAAAGTTCTTCAAAGATGTATCTAGTATGGAGTCTCCTTGAATCCCAAAAAGTGTGTGTTCAAAGTTTCTGAAGGGAAGCTTTTGGGACACATAATCTCAGAAAGGGGAATTTCAATTTTAAAGATCGGGTTGAGTCCATTCTTAAGATAGCCATGCTAGGAAGCAAGAAGGAGATGAGATCTTTCTTCAGAAAGATCAACTTTGTGAAAAAATTCATCACGGGCTTTGCAAAAATCGTAAAACCATTGAATCAAATGATGAAGAAAGATGCCAAAATAGAGTGGGGTGATGAGGCAAAGGCTGCATTTTCTCAAGTCAAGTGATCCATCTCGGAAGCCCC
This sequence comes from Sequoia sempervirens, assembly GCA_007258455.2. NCBI lineage: Eukaryota > Viridiplantae > Streptophyta > Pinopsida > Cupressales > Cupressaceae > Sequoia > Sequoia sempervirens. The sequence continues at coordinate 260,562,500 of VDFB02058242.1, forward strand.
AGTCCTCACTAGCCCTGACTACTTGAGGCTATTCTATATTTATTCTTTTGCTTCTGAACATTCTTGTGCAATTGTTCTAACTCAGCGGAGAGAAGAGGGGAAAGAGAGGCCAATCTCTTTCATGAGTTCCCCATTCAAGAATGTTGAGGTGAAGTACCCACCTTTTAAAAATCAAGCTTTTGCACTGGTTCGAACTGTCAAAAAGTTCAGGCACTACATTCTCTGAAGCCAAATTATCACTGTGGTTCCTAACACTATTGTCAAGTCTCTACTTATGCATAGCGAACTAGGAGAAAGAAGAGGGAAATGGATGGAAATCTTGCAAGAGTTTGATCTAGAGATATTCCCTATGAGACTCATCAGGGGTACAGGCTTGTCCAATTCCATGGTGAATGCTGGTGACAACATCATTTGTCAGCAATATACAATCTAGTCTTTCTCTAACGACTCTTCGTATGTTGATATAGTTTACTCTATGCTCAACAATCGATGTCCAGAAGGGATGAATGCAACCCAAAGGAGAGTGCTAAGAATGAAGAGTTCTCATTACATGCTCAAGGGAGGGTTGCTATATAGGAAGAATTTTGAAGGAGTGTACCTAAGATGCGTTGATCACCAGGAGGCTAAGTACATGATCTTTGATTTTCATGGGAAACATGGCACCGGTCATGGTTCTGCAAATTCATTGGCACACCAGATCCTCAGATCTAGTTATTACTAGCCCTGTGTGTTCAAAGATGCCCATCAACATGTGAGAACATGCCATATATGTCAGATTTCTGTGCTAAGGGAGTGCCACCCTGCTATGCCATTGCAGCCTGTCTATGAGGTAAGGCCATTTGCCCAATGGGGACTGGACTTTATTGGGGTAATCAACCCAAACTCTTCTACAGGACACAAGTTCATTCTGACTGCCACTGACTACTATACAAGATGGATAGAGGCTATACCATGTAAGAACAACACAACAAAGGAAGTGATCAAGTTCCTCACCGAATGCATCACTAGAAGGTTTGGGGTACGCTTTGTGTTGGTATGTGACAATGTCTCTTCCTTTTCTTCTGCTGAATTCATTTATTGGGCATATGATCACATAATTTTTTTGAAATATTCTTTAAATTATTACCCACAAGGCAATGGAGTTGCAGAGTCAACCAATAAGAATCTTCTAGGGGTAATTAAGAAACTATTAGAGCATAACCCTAGAGACTGGCATACCCAGCTGAGATTCGCATTATGGGCAGATAGGACTAAGATTAAGGCTACTTTAAACACCTCACCATTCAAGATGGTATATGGCCAAGATCATGTCTTTCCTATCCATCTGCAGATACCTATCCTTGAGTTCATGCAAAAGTTCTACTCTAGTGACAATAGGATAGAGGTAAGATTAGCTGCTTTATTGAAATTAGAAGAGCAGAGAGATGCCGCCTTGCAACAATTCTTCAGGGATCAGGCTGTTGTCAAATGTTAGTTTGAAAAAAGAGCCAAAATAAAAGCTTTTAGGATATCAGACCTTCTATTATTAAGGGATAAAGCTAGTGAGAAGAAGGGTAGTCACCATAAATTCGATAAGCTCTGGCTAGGTCCTTATCAGATTGCTGAGATCCGAGGAGAAAATGCTTTCAGACTGAGTAGTTTAACTGGAGAACCTGTTCCCTTGTCTATCAATGGATAGTTTCTTAAGCATTATTTTGAGTCATAAAGATGTTGATTCTTTGATCCATATGTAAGTATTATCTATTCTTTGTGTAAATAATTTGTTTGTTTCTTGCTTGTAAATAATTTGCTTTTCTATTTGTAAATAGTTTTGGGTCTCTATTTGCTTGTTCCTTTTCTGTCCTTTTGTTTCCTTTATTCTTTGGTGTCGGTCTTGTTTTGTTCTTGGGGGTTGGTTTGTTTCTTTCCATCTTGAAATGGTGGGTTGTTATTTGAAGCATACTCTGGTTATTAAGAGAGAAGTGGTTTAGATATTTTTAGGTTTTTTGATTGGATGATTTTGTCCTAATTTTTTGCTTTGTGCCCATCATCAATAAGAGTTGTGGAAATTCTTCAAAACAAGGTGCAAAATAAGTAACCTTCATTAGCTCCTCCAGATCTCTAAAAAATTATTAAGGTCATCTCCTCTTGTAATGGTATATTTGTCCTAGGGTAATAATGTTGTAAGATTTGAGTGAAAAATCTGATTCCCAAGTACTATTATGAGGTCCATGGTAGTTTTCAACCCAGATCAGCTATTAAGCATCTTACATATTGAGAAAAATTGAATGAAATACCTAAAACTTCAAGAAAAAAAAGAGAAAAAGAAAAAGAAAACTATTTGAGGAGAAATGAAGACTCAATATGCATGGGTGATTCCAGTATCTCTACCAGGGCTATGGACACCTGTTTGGAAGTAGAACAATGTTGTGAGAAAACTAGAGGTATCTCCATCGGGGCTATGGATGCCTAGCTGGCAGCGAAGCAATGCCTGGGATATCATTGTACAAAAGCTAAGGGGATCAACTCATGTAGCTCAAATCTTGCACATTGTTTCCTGAAAGATGAAGAAAACTTTATAAAAGAGTGGTACATCATGGAGCACACACATAGATTTAGGGGTAGCTTTTGTTGATTTACATTTGAGATTCTAGCTCAACCTTGCTTGTTAAAGCTGACCCAACTGGAGTTGTTATGTTCATAAACCAGAGATTCTGGGTAGTTGAATCCTTTCACTACTGGATTTGACACCATTTTCCAATGGGCATTCGTCGGTCGTTCGACAAATCTCTATCGGAAGAGTGACGCAATGGTGAATATATTTTCGTCATTTTTTCGTCGGAAGGCCGACGACAAATTAAATGTCAAAATAATGGCGAAGAATCGTCGGTTGGCAGCATCGTGAAATACCTCAGGATTTTGTCAGAATATCGACAAAACCTTTGTTTATCCACCGACAAATTACACCTGAAGTTCATCATCAGTTCGAAGAAATGGGCAAGCAGTAGCGTGGAAACAACATGGAACGTTTATCGAAATAGCGACGAAATACTAAAGTAGTAGCGTCGAAAGAACACCAAAAGTTCGTCGAATGTGCGACGAAATAGGCAAGTAGTAGCCTCAGAACAACACCAAAATTTCATCGAAAGTGCGACGAAATTAGCAAGGAGCAGTGTCGAAACAACGCGAAAAGTTCATCGACTTTGCGAAAAAATTAGCAAGGAGTAGCATTGGAAGAACGCTAAAAGTTCATCGAAAGTGCGACGAAATGGGTAGGGAGTGGTGTGGTGGCAATGTCGAAATATCATCGGAATGGCAAAAAAATGGGTAGGGAGTTACGACGAAACCGTCGTCGCAGCTATAGAAACTTCGTCGAGCCTTTCTGTTGATTCATCGGTGGTTATGTATATATATATATTCGTGGAAATGTACCATTGCAGAGACTGACGACTGATCATACATACAGACTGCATATTGGTTTGATGCTTCAAACGATGCATTTCTTATATTGAAAAGTGCATTACCTTATTGAGCTTCTCTTGTTTTGAGTATAGTTTA
>VDFB02058242.1:260566056-260631986 GCA_007258455.2 Sequoia sempervirens
CACCTGATGAACATCGAATTTTACATATTTTGTCGAACAGTTTCATCGTATTTTGCAGTCAAATATATTAGTGTTTGGTTTCTTGAAAATGGTTAAACCATTTTGCCAGCCCAGTCGCCATTTGTTATGCCTTGCAAAACCACCTCATTTTATTCTGGAACAAAATGGGTCCCCCCTTTTTCTTTTCCCTTTGGCCTTTGGTTTTCTACCTTAGGAATTTTCCTTTTAAGTTTTGTTAGAAGCGGAATCGGGACCAATACCCGACTTGGAAATTCCTTCCAAGTTTTGGTCTTGTTTCGTCCCCGGCCCCAGTTCTGACGATTCTTTGTCTTCGTCTTTCATTCTTTCTCGGAGTTAGGTCCAGGTTTGAATCAGAATGATAAACTTTCTTCAAAGTTTCTCATTCGGGTTCCATCCTAGCACTGACTTCGCCTTTCTCTTTCTCTCTCTTTGTTGTTGGGTTCTTCCCTTTGCGTTTTGGTTTGTTCCGGTGGGCGTGGAACCGGAAAGGAAACCGAACTTAGAATTCTTTCCAAAGTTCTATTTTCTTTTCTTTTCCGGGTCTCGGTTCTGCCCCCTTTCTTGTGTTTTTCTCTCGTGCCTCTTCACTTTGTTCTAGTGGACTCAGAACTGAAACTGGAACCAAACCTTGAAACTTTCATAAGTTTCAGGTTCTTGTTCCGTTCCGGCCCTAGTTCTGATTTTTTTCGTTCTTTGACTTTTTGGTTCTTTTTGTTTTGTCGTGGGGTTTTCCTCTGCTTCCTCCTTTTTCTTTCTTCTCCCCTCTGCCTTTTTTGGGTGATGTTGAAAGTGGGTTCAGAACAAAATCCAAACCCAAAACTTGGAGAAGTTTTTGGTTCAGATTTGGTTTTGACCCCGACCCCGTTGTGCTTCACCCGGGATGGGTTTTTGCTCTGACCCCGCCGGCGTTTGTTTCATGTCCTTCGCGTTTTGGTTTTCTTCATGTACACAGAGCCAGAACGAGAGCTAAAATTATAAATGTTGATTATTTCCCTGGCTCATTACCGCCCCGACTCCGGTCCCGGTTCCAATTTTCATTTTGGTTCCGCCCCCGCCAGTTTTGAAGGTAGGTGTTTTTTTCGGTTCTGTCTTAGTTCCGCTTCTGCCCAAGTCATGTTTCTTTTTGATAAAATTAAAAACTTGATAAATAATGATATATTTTATTTTGGAACTAATGGAGACCATTTTTTGCAGGATCAGGTCGTGTGAATGCGAATGTCTCTCAAAGGTCTTGCCGAATGGTAAGGTGGTATCGGCGTAGCAGTTTTGAGTTCGGGAGAAGTCTTGGCGACCAAGTAAAGTCTCATCAAAAGAAATAAGTTTGGCGTGATGTTTGGCCAAAGGAATGAAGTCTTGCCAACTCGAAAAATCTCGGTGCAGGGAGGCGACTTCGGCGAAAGGTCTTGCCGACCCAATAGGGTCCCATCGACATATTTCGTGCCTTTGGTATAACATGTTGAGCGCGATGTAACATCTCACTAACCAGACAAGGTCTCCCTAAGGTGAAGAGAGCTCTCGGTGAAAGGACATGACTTCCATATAGTGTCTCAGTGAAGGAAGTTAGTCTCGTCGACAACTTAAAGAGGGACCGATCTCGAGCGGGAAGAGAACTAAGGAAGAAGAAGGGAGCCGTGAGTCATAGTGCCATCTAGTGTTTACTGACAGGGGTAGCTCGACATTAATGGTGATATTTTAGGGCACTCAAGATAGCTCCGCTAGAGTTTAAAAATGGACACAAAGGCGTAGAAGTAAATGCGGTAGCTGCAAAAGATCTACATATCACCCCCAGAATGATCCTTCACTAGCATGGATGGCAGGAGTGCACATTTAATATAGAACTAAATTTCTTCAAAAATATTAGGACGCCGACCCCCTGACAACACGAATATTTTGTAAACCCTAAAAATAGGGGTCGACATTCTTTTTGGGACGTGGTGTATATATGGCATTCTTGCCTCTTAGTAAAGGGTCTTTTTTTTTGTTAGAAATTGAAGGAGATAGAACTACATCTTGTTTCTTTGTAAAGGGAGATTCTTTTGTCTTCTCAGTTAGGAATTAGATTCAGCATAGGATGAAATTTATCTTTCTAGTTTTCCTTAGTGTAGATGGAAGCAGTCTGAAGACACGGGTTTTCTGTACACTAGTGATTGTGCCAAATTTGTAAATGTTGCTCATCTGTCTCATTGATAGTAGAAGCAACCAGATTCGAATCTACTTCATATTGTGTTCCAGAATGGTATTTATCTTAAGTTAATCATCTGATTTTGAAAGCTTTCAAGGAATGAAATCTTATTTTGTGTTTTGTTTAAATGGTAACTTATAATCAGTTATTGAAATCAACACTATGAATGAATGCAACTAGTGTTAATCACAAGTTAATTTTGTTCTTCAGTTTTAGTTAGCAATTCCTTGAGAGATAAAAAGTCTGGTTAAGTTAGATGAATTATCATTCTTTTTAATACCAAAACCTTGATCTATCTTTTTATGTTTCTTTAAAACCCCAGTTAAAGTAGGTTTAAATTCATGCTTGATCTTAGAACAATCCATAAGCCCAACACCAGCAGGCCCCTTGAATATTACTGTTACATTGACCACTGAGCAACATCAGCACAGTTGAGAACCAACTACAAAGACCTTGGGAGCTAAGACATCCAGGTGTTTGTCTTTCTCTTTTAGGAGAAACAAAGTAGCAATATTTTGTTTGCATGTTGCTGTGCCAAAACGCACGTCAACAATACCCTTTTTTATTGGCAAAAACATTGCTAAACCTGACCATAGGGCTTGGCATACTCTTAGGGTTTACAATCTACAATATTGGGAGCCAATAGATTGGTGAATCTAGTAGGGAAGTAATTTAGAATCTTGGTTGAAGACCATTTCATTACAAAGTCAATAAATTTTTGAATTATATAAATTACATTCTCTATCCAAAATACACAATAGATTGGTCACTCTATTGGAAAAAAGGACTTGAAAAGATAAAATTTATTCCTCTTTTGAAAAGAGGTGGTGACTTTGTTAAAATGAACCTAATAAAGAATGAAAAGGTATCTTGAAACAACATCATTTTTAGTCAAAAATAAAGATTAAAATCTCCTACAAATTTCTTGTCAAGATGTCAGAAGAAGTGGAAAGTATTGAGTTAATAAGGAAATATGAAGAATTGGCTCAAGAGCTACTAAATTTTAGTGTCCAGCCTACTTTAGATTCATCACAATATACACTAGTCTCTAATCAAGGTGGATATGTGAATACAAGTGGTCCTTTGACCTCACAAGTACCTCATGATACAATTGGAAATATTGGAAATGGAAGTAGTGTTGGATGTTGTGGTTGTGTTGTTGATATGTGGTTTTAATTGATGTCAACACTATTAGCATTAGTGTATTGAAGGTTGTATATGTCGAGGATATTCAGAAAATTGTAAAACAAGAGTTGCAAGTTGACAGTAGATCAGTGAAGGTCATGAAGGTGTTGTGCTCAGTACATTGATGTTTAGTCATTGTAGATTAAAGGGTTTATTGTTGCGTGTATCTAGTTTATCCACTGGAAGTTTCAAAGGTTTGTGTGAATATTTGATCTTGTTATGAATAGTTGTGTTCTGACAATGTTTATATGGTTTCAGTTAGTGTTCTTGATTGAAGTTGGTGTTAATCTAGTAATCTTAGTTGTTGTGGATGCTTCTCTAATGGTCCTTGATGCTCATGTATGTTTCTATATCATGCTCTATCCTTGTTGCACATCCATGTTGATCGGTGTGCTCATGGTCGGTGATTTTTCTCTTGTGTGCTTGGGTTTTTGTGTTCTTGGCTGACATGGTGGTTGTAACGTGTTGTGGATCCTTTGAGATTAAAATTTGAATGTTTGGCATGCTCGAGGATGTTGTTTTGGGCCACAACATAATATTGGTCAATGGTGTTTTGTTCGCATTGAAAAATTATTTGTAAATTTGGGCCAACATTGTCTATATGTTTTATGTTTTATATTTTGGCTGACAAAGTTGTTGATGTAATTCATATTGCCGATATACAAGCATAGTTTTTTGTACGAATTGAAGTATGCTCGGTGTGATCCTATGTGTGTATGTGCGAATATCATTTGAAGGAAAAGAAGAGTGTGATGAAGTGTGTAGAGGAGTGAAAAATTGTGCTTAACTAGAACTCTAATCAAGCTTTTGAAGAAGCTACTTTCTTAGTTCAAACTTTGGATGGTTATAACCCGAATCTCTTTGTAAGACAGTGTGTCTTCCATTCTATTTGAGCAGTGAGCTCTAGGAAATGTTCTTGAATGCATGTGCATTCACATTATTATTCTTTATACTTTTAACAGGGTATAATCTTGTGGACTAACATCCACCATGGTTTTTACCCTAATAGGGTTTCCACATAAAAAATCTTGGTGTTCTCTGTGTTTCTAATGTGTTGATTGTTTATGGTTTATTGTCCATTCATCAGATCTAATATTAAAGTTAAATTAAGTTTGAAAAGTTAAATATTCTATGACAATTGATTCACCCCCCCTCTCAGTTGTTTGTCCTTGTTTTTCCAACAATTGGTATCAGAGGTGGTTCCTCTAAAGAAGTTTAAAAGCTTGAGGTGATCTGAGATGGCATCATACAAGAAGGACAACCCTAGATTTGATGGAACAAACTACTCTCCGTGGAAAGCCAGAATGGAGTGTCATTTGAGGTGTATTGGTGAACCCTTCTAGAAGATTACAAAGAACATATATAATATTCCTCAGAATGGTCCTTCCACTCCTGATGAGATTAAAGAGGTTGAGACTAATATCAAGGCTATTGAAGCTTTGCTAAGTGCTCTAATAGATTTGGAAATGACAAATGTGATAGGTCTCAAGACAACTCATGAGATTTGGATGAAGTTGGAGACTTTGTATGAAGGAGATGTACATGTGAAGGTCACTAAGCTATAGTGTTTGAAAGGAAAGTATGAAAATTTGAAGGTGGGTAAAGATGAAAATATTTCTTCTTTTATGCAAAGAGTAAATGAAGTTGTGATGGGTATTAGATGTGTCGGTGGTACCCTAGATGAACAAGAAATTGTAGCTAAAGTGCTTAGATCATTACCTCCCTCTTACAACTCAAAGGCTCATGCTATTGAAGAGTTCAGATCAGTAACAAATGTGAAAAGAGATATGTTGATTGGTAAACTTGCTTCTTTTAAGTTAAGTGAATTTGGTGATTCTACCCCTAAGACTAAATCTATGTTTAAGGCTTTTGTATCTAGAAGAAACAAGAAAATATATGATCTGGGAGAGAGCTCTAGAAAGATATTCAAGTATGAGGAAGAGATGAAACAACTTGAAGATGAAGAAAGATAGGTAGAAGAGATAGAAGAAATGATTGTGAAGAAAGAAGGTAGAGGACAAGGTAAGTATAAAGGAAAGTTTCCTATAAAATGTTTCTCTTGTAGTAAAATAGGTTATTTTGCTTCAAGGTGTCCTAAAAGAGTTCCTAGGTCTAAGCCTTACAAACCTAGATTTCAAAAGAAATGCTATTCTACTGAAGAAGGTGTGACTGATGAATAATTTGATAAAGAAAATGGAAATGAAGATGATTGGGTTTTCATTGCTATTAAGGAAAATGGTCTGGTGGCTATTGAATTTGCTAAAGTTGAGAAAGCTCTTGCAACCCAAATTGAATAAAAGGATGAGTGGGTTATTGGCAGTAGATGCTCACATCATATGACTGGGGACAAAATAAAATTTGTAAGTCTAGAGAAATATGATGATGGGGTTGTAAGATTCAAAGATAACAATGTTGGTGTGATTCGTGGCAAAGGATCTATTTTGTCTTGGTGGTAAACATAACACTGATGATGTCCTTTATGTTGAAGGATTAAAGCATAACCTATTGAGTGTTGGACAGATGGTGGACAAGGGTTATGATCTTCAATTCAAAGATGGAAGATGCAAGATACTTGGAAGTTCTAGAAATATGATTGCTTTAGGTACAAAGACAAGAGGTAATATTTTTCACCTGAGTGTTGGTAATGTAAGTTGTTTAATTGCTCAAGTAGATGAAAGTTGGTTATGGCATAGCAGGTTGTGTCATGTGAATTTTGATAACATTTTCAAGGTAAGCTCCATTCAAGCAGTAAGAGATCTACCTAAGCTAGTGAAGCCTTCTAATACAATATGTAAGGAATGTTAGATGGGTAAAAAAACTAGAGTTTATTTTTAGAGTAAAAATCATCATTCTAATGGAGTACTATAATTGTTGCATATTGATCAATGTGGTCCCTCCAGAATCAGATGTATATAAGAAGAAAGGAACTTTATGTTGCTTATTGATGATTACTCTAGGATGATATGGGTTGCTTTCTTAAGAGAAAAATGTTAAGCATTAGAGAAGTTCAGAAGTTTCAAAGATATGGAAGAGAATGAGATGGGTCTAAAGATAAAGTTCATAAGGTCAAATAGAGGTGGTTAGTTCACCTCTAGGGAGTTCAATTCCTTTTGTGAAGATCATGGAATCAAAAGATAGTTATCTGCTCCCTGAACCCCTCAACATAATGGAGTTGTAGAGAGAAAGAACATAAAATTTTTGGATGTTGCTAGAACAATGATGATAGAAGGAAATGTGCCTCACATCTATTAGAGAGAAGTTGTGAACAATGTTGTGTGCACTCTAAATTGGGTAAATTCCAATGATATCTCTGGTAAGACTCCTTTTGAGCTATGGTTTGGTTATAAGCCTACTATTAAATATTTCAAGATCTTTGGAAGCAAGTGTTATATTAAGAGAGATGAGGACATAGGAAATTTTGATGCAAGGAACAATGAAGGAATCTTTCTAGGTTACTCTACTAAAATCAAGGCTTACCGGTGCTATAACAGAAGATTGAGAAAAATGGTTGAAAATGCAAATGTCAATGTTGATGAGGACTCTGCTAGATCATCCAGCTATGGTGGATATGATTTTGATGACCTGCAAGATAGTACAAACAAAGGAAAGAATTCCCAGACATAGAATCAAGCTCAAATTGCTCTGATAAATCAAGAAATCCATGAAGGAGAGACAAGTGAAAGTACAAAAGAAATAACAAAAGAACCAAAAGTGCGAGAGAATCCTAAAATTATAAGATATGTAAGGTTAAATCATTCTGAAAATCATATTATAGGAGACAACAATAAAGGTGTGTAGAATAGAAAAAGGATAGCAGAAGAGTATTGTCTGATTTCCAAGACTGGGCCTAGCAATGTCAATGAAGCATGTAATGATGAACACTAGATGGAAGCTATGAAGGAAGAAGTGATGCATATTGAAAAGAATAATACATGGATTCTTGTTCCCAGACCTAAAGATAAAAATATGATTGGTACTAAATGGGTCTTTCAGAATAAGCTTAATGAACAAGGTGAAGTGATCCGAAATAAATCAAGACTGGTATGTAAAGGGTATTCACAAATGGAAGGTATTGATTTTGAAGAAACCTTTACCCCTGTTTCCAAAACTAAAGCTGTAAGATTATTTCTTGCTTATGTTGCATATTAAAACTACAAAGTTTATCAAATGGATGTGAAGTTATCCTTTCTGAATGGTGAGTTAGAAGAGGAGGTATATGTTGAATAGCCTGATGGATTTCAATTGACTGATGAGGAAGACATGGTTTTCTGATTGAAGAAAGATCTATATGGACTCAAGCAATCCCCCACAGCCTGGTATGCTAGACTGGACAAATACTTACTAAAGCTTGGATTCAATAAAGGTACTACTGACAAAAACTTGTATTTTGAGTTGGATCATGATAAAGAGTTGATTATTGAAGTCTTCGTTGATGACATTATTTTTGGAGGAGATGATGATCTATGTATGAAGTTTGCTGATAAAATGAAAAGTGAATTTGAAATGAGTATGTTTGGAGAGATGAAGTTCTTTCTAGAATTGCAAATCACTCAATTAGACAATGGGATTTTCATATCTTGGTCCAAATATGTTAGAGAGTTGTTGAAGAAGTTTGGCATGGAAGACTCAAATCTTGTTGGTACACCCATGGTAACTGGATGGAAGTTAACATAGAATGATGATTCCCCTAAGGCAAATCAAAAAAGGTACAGGTCAATGATTGGAGGATTTCTCTAATTAACTCAGACCAAACCTAACATCATGAATGATGTGTGTATGGTAGATAGATATCAAGCTAATCCAAAAGAGTCTCATGTGACTACTGTAAAGAGAATTTTTAGGTATATGAAAGGAACAATTGATTTTGGGCTTTGGTATCCTAAAGATGATGATTTTACATTGAGTGCATATACTGATGCAAATTGGGAAAGAGATTTAGATGACATGAACAGTACTAGTGGTGGTTCTTTCTTCCTAGGGAAGAAGCTAGTGTCTTGGTTAAGTAAAAATTATAATTCCATTTCTCTATCTACTGTTGAGGTAGAGTATATTGTTGCTGCAAATAATTATACTCAAATGATGTGGATGAAACAGATGCTGAAAGATATCAAAGTAGTATATGATAAACCTATTTCCATATACTATGACAACTCAAGTGAAATAAACATATCAAAGAATCCAGTGCTACACTCTAAGAACAAGCATATATCAATCAAGTTTCACTTTTTGAGGGAGAAAGTGAATGAGAAAGAAGTCAGATTGGAGTATATTCCTATCAAAGAACAAGTTGCAAAAATTTTCACCAAGTCGTTGCCAAAGGATACTTTTGAGTATCTTAGAGGGATGCTAGGGGTGATTACCCCTCCTGCTATGAACTAGAGATGCATTTACTTACATCAGTCCATGTGCTTAATTGCTACATTCTAATCTGAATTGATGTTTTTGTGGCTGCTACTCAGGGGGAGTAGTCAGATGTGTAGATATGTGGTTCAGAGCTTGTATGTGGGAAGATAATGTTTATCTTTGCCATTGATGTCAAAGGGGGAGAAGAGAAATGTGAAAAACTAGTAATTATTTGGGGAGAAGAGCCCTGTGGGAGAAGATCATATGGAGAAAAGTTAGAAACTGAGTAAGTGTTGTTGCATTGATGGTGTTTTTCACATCATGTGTTTCCATCAATGCCAAAGGGGGATATTGTTGTATGTTGTGGTTGTGTTGCTAATATGTGGTTGTCATTGATGTCAACACTATTAGAATTGGTGTATTGAAGGTTGTATATGCCAGGGATATTGAGAAAATTGCAAAAGAAGAGTTGCAGGTTGACAGTGGATCAGTGAAGGTCATGAAGGTGTCGTGCTCAGTCATTGTGGATTAAAGGGTTTATTTCTGGGTGTATCTTGTTTATCCACCAGAATTTTCAAAGGTTCATGTGAAGATTTGATCTTGTTATGAATATGTGTGTTCTGATAGTGTTTCTATGGTTTCAGTTAGTGGTCCTGATTAAAGTTGGTGTGATTATAGTAATCTCAGTTGTTGTGGATGTTTCTCTAATGGTCCTTGATTCTCTTGGATGTTTCTAGATCATGCTCTATCCTTGTTGCATGTCCACATTGATCGATGTGCTCGTGGTCGGTGATTTTTCTCTTGTGTGTTTGGGTTTTTGTGTTCTTGGTCGACATGGTGGTTGTAACATGTTGTGGATCCTTGGAGATTAAAATTTGAATATTTGGAATGCTCGAGGATTTTTTTTTGGGTGACAACATAATATTGGTTGACAATGTTTGGTTCACATTGAAATTTTATTTGTAAATTTGGGCTGAAATTGTGTATATGTTTTATGTTTTATATTTTGGTTGAAAAATTTGTTTATGCAATTCATGTTCCGGATATATAAGAGTGGTTTTTTTTTCAAATTGAAGTATGCTCGGTGTACTCCTATGTGTGTATGTGCGAATATCATTCAAAGGTAGAGCAGAGTGTGATGAAGTGTGTAGAGGAGTGAATTTTTTTTGCTTAACTAGGATTGTAATCAGGCTTTTGAAGAAGCTACTTTCTCAGTTCAAAATCTAGATGGTTATAATCTAAATCTCTTTGTAATACAATGTGTCTTCCATTGTATTCAACCAGTGAGCTCTAGGAAGTGTGCCTAAATGTGTGTGAATTCCCATTATTATTCTTTATACTTTTAACAGGGTATAATCTTGTGGACTAACATCCACCGTGGTTTTTCCCCTAATAGGGTTTCCACGTAAAAAATCTTGGTGTTCTTTGTATTTATGTTGTGCTGATTGTTTATGGTTTATTTTTCATTCATCAAATCTAAGATTAAAGTTAAATTAAGTTTGAAAAATTAAATATTTTGTGACAATTGATTCACCCTCCCTCTTAGTTTTCTTTCCTTGTTTTTCCAACAAGTAGTGCACTTCATACACAACAAAGCATTTTTACACTAGAAACATCAAATAAAATAAATGCTTCTTGTACCTCATGGTCAAAGGCTAGTGAGCTACCAAGATCATGAATATAATCATTATGTCAAGCATTATCAATATCAAGCCTCACATCAAATGCAAATCAATGCCGGCCCTGTTGGAGGTGTCAATAAAAACTTGTAGCAAGATTTATATCAGCAGCAGTTATATTTTTAGAAGAAGATATTGGATCTTGAATTGTACAAACAACTTGACTTCAGAAACATTTAGGATTATCCACATTTTCCCCCTTTGAACGTTGAAAATTATTTGCCAAAATTTAATGGATTTCAATCAAAATCAGCAAGTATACACATAGAGAAGTTCATTAATTTAATGGTGAATTGTAAAATTAGTGAAGAGGATGTTATCATGATTTTTTTTGTGAAAACATTGGAAGAAGATGCTAAAGATTGGTTTTGTATCCTTCCTATTCTTTGCGTAACTTCATGGAATGAACTCGCAAGTAAATTCATGTATCAGTTTAAAGAGAAAAATGATGAGTATTTTCAAAAAGGAAGTTGAAATACATTTGGAGAATCTTGATTTTCTCTATTCAAAAGAACATTGGATATCTATATGCAAATACCTATTAATGTTATGCCTAATGAATCTATATGTATTGATTCATTGATGAAAGTATATGAGCCTAATTCAGTCCATTTTCCTGAGTCATGGAAACTAGTTACTTTCGACCAAGTGTATGAAGTGGTTGGTGTCATAGAGAAAATTAGGTATGAGCTAGCAATGTTAGATCTAATAACACAAAAATGGTGATATCATTGATAGAAATTATAATAATAATAAAACTATACATCCAATGGATATGGATCCTGAATGCTTGAAGGATCTTGCTTGAATTGCTTGGTTCAATCAAATCACTACATCACAAATGTTAGCACAACAACACACATGATGTAAGAAACTCTTTGATATGATGCTTGAATCTTGATGGTGGCTCCAAATGCTTGATAGAATTCTCTTGAATGTTTGAATACTTGGATGCTTAGATTGCTTGTTAGGAGAAAATGAGAGAAGGAACCTTGTATTTATATGTAATTATGCTTAATATCCCGAAATTGTATCACACCAAGCCAACATATGAATTCATTAAATAAAGGAGGCTAAATCTCTCCAAATTTTGAAATTAAATCTTGAAAATGACTCAGGGAGGACTAAGATGCCCTAGGTGGCATCTTAGTCCCAATCCATGAAACTTGGGGCATAAACACAAAAAAGGGCCCAATTAAGATACATCAAAATCAAGGTCTCGTGATCTTTGGGGGACAAAGACGCCCTAGGTGGCATTTTAGTCCCAACCCAAAAATCAGGGACACACAAATGGATTCATTAAATTATCATTTATGCATTGGAGAATATCAGGATTAACTAGAAAAAGATGTAATTCATAGGGCTTGTGGACACAAAATAGGACCAATTAAGCCGTAAAGAAGCATAAATAAAGGAGAGACCAAATAAGTGTGAAAATTCAAGGGTATGCATTTTACTGCACTACATTTAGCCCCCACTTTAGTGAGAGGATGAAATTGCTTCAAACTCACACTAAAGTAGCTAACCACACAATAAAGAGGGGTTCAAATGTACAAATGCTAGTAAGATAGGATGATAATAATCAAGAGGGTGGCCAAGCCCCTAGGATCAAGATCCTATGGTAAACCAACATAGACACAAAGGAACACACTTGCAAATGATATATGAAGCCATAACCAGATCGCAAACATACACCATCAAAGACAAGGAAAAAGGAAAAAAGAAAAAGAAAAAGTGCAGCAGATCAAGCTTTACTAGTCATCCAACGTGGTTGACTGGGTCTAGGTTGTTCATCCAAAAAGGTTTACAAGTGGAATGCGTTATCCACTATGCAAAAAAAATGCATGCTCACAAGGGCTAGTGAAGCTAGGTGTCCACCAGGTGAGCCCCAAGGGACCATATCAAAGCCATACCTCTGTGACTTTAATAAGGTACAAAAATGCATGCTCACATGGGCTAGTGAAGCTAGGTGTTCACAAGGTTATCCCCAAGGGACCATATCAAAGCCATACCTCCATGACTTTGATAAGATACAAAAATGCATGCTCATAAGGGCTAGTGAAGCTAGGTGTTCACTAGGTGAGCCTTAGGGGACCATATCAAAGCCATACCTCCATGACTTTAATAAGGTACAAAAATGAAACAAGAAAGAGGGATGCTCAAAGGTATTTTTCTTATTTTATGTGAGGTCTTACTCTTAGGGGACACTATTCCTAATGTCTCCAAGAGAGGACCGGTCAAAGGATAAGAGATTCACCACTTAAGGGATGTAGTTTATCGCATCACCACTAAAGGGAATATAATATGCTAAGATAGATCACACTCTTGAAGGAAATTACTCCCAATGTCACCAAAAAGAGGAAAACACGCCGCATGGAATAAGAAAATCGCATGGGTGATCCCATAATACCAGTTTATAATTTTTGGCCAAACTAGACATTGAATTGATTTTTTTTAACTAAATATTCACATTCATGCACCTATAATGGCTAAACCGTGAGGAATTTGAAGATGATGCAAACTAGTTATTTGTGACATTTTTTCTATAGATTCTAAATATAGTTTTTTCAATTTTTTTGGAATCAGATTGTACTTCTTTTTCCATCTCCTTTGAAAACTAGTTTTTAATAGGAAACACTATTTTTAAAGAGTGACGTTACTGGCTAACACATAATTTTTTTTCTATGAAGGATAAAATTCTTTTTTTTTTGAATTTAGATTTGTAACTATGATATCTAGTGCATGGGATTGGTTTCATAGCATTTCATTGAATATTTTTTTCTTAATTAAGTTTCAAAGTCAAACAAGTTACAATTTAGGCATGATTTACTAGCTAAAACATAATTTTTTTGTATGTATCAAAATTCAAATTTTTTTTGTTGGATTAGGTACATCAATATCTAGGGCACTAATATTTTTCAATTTTTTTTTATAATCTACTATTTTTCCATATGTATAGAATAAAGAGCTTTATTTTTGGTGAAAAATCTACATTCACAAGAAATACAAAATAAATATAATAATAAAATTAATTTTATTTAAAATTATATTTTTGGGAAGCTTATAATAACGAATACATATTTACAAAAAATAAAATTTAAATGAATTCATTTGATCCCCCAAAAGGTAAATCAAAAGTGGTTTTTCATCATCATTTTGATAGGTGTAAAAGAGACTCCATTATAGGTATGGTTTAAAACTAGCAGGGTTCTATCCAAGGGGGTTTGATCTAAGGTGGTTTGATCAAACCCTCTTCAATTGGAATGGAACTTTACAAGGCTTAAATCATTATATTTTCTAAAAATAAATGATTTCAAAAAAATAGGATCTCCCAAAAATTGTAAACCAATATTGTGGGATCACCCACATCAAAGAACATGAAAAATGGAATAAAAATAATGCCAATGTATGCCCCTAATTTAAAGAAATTGCTAACACCATGTTGTGCGAAATTAATTTAAAGTAGCCAAAAATGAAAAGGAAAAGAGGGTTACCCCCTAGAACACATAAGGGACCTATGGATTCAAGGTTAGTATTTGTCTTTGCTGCAATAATATTAGAGAGCTTGAAACTGTTATCATTCCCAAAATACACATAGAATTGGAAGAATGACACATAAAGAGTGAAAACAAATAAAAATAAAGAATTTTGGATCAATATGGAAGAGACATAGAAGAATGGCACAAAAAGAGTGAAAACAAATAAAAAGAAAGAATTTTAAGTCAACATGGAAGAGACATAGGGTGTCTTGATGCTTTGCATCATCCCCAAAAGAAAAACACAAGAAAACATGAATGTATCAATCCCTTGCATCATCCCAAAAAGGAGAACACAAAATAGATGAAAAGAAAACAAAGATAAAAGATCAAAGAAAAGGAAAAAGTATACGACATATAGAAGAATGAAGGTATAAATAGAGGAATGCACATAGAGAGAAAAACATCAAATAGAACATCACAAGGGATCACGTTATGGACATGCAAGCAAACAAAAAGAAAATGCAAAAGACTAGTAAGGCATAGGTGAGTCAACCTAAAGAAAGTTATCCATCTCCCAATATTAGTCTATATAAGAGGAAGGTAGATAACAAACCTAAGGGACAACAAAAAATTCCTTACTAAGACAAGGCCATCTATTTGTCCCCACTGAGTGCAAGACAATAACTGGCCAAGATAGGTGATGAGAAGGATCATGTAATAGTGAGAATAGAATATTCTACAACTATTACATGACAAGAAAGGTGGAAAAGGAAATGCTATGCAATCATTTGGTGACAATCGTTGCCATCGAAGTGAAAATTTTGCAATACTAACTTGAATGCTTGACACTCATCGGTATTGTGTTTGAGAGTTTAATGATATGCACACTGTGGGAATTTTGCATCTTTAGGATAAAGAAATAATCTATTCATAGGTGGTAATGTTATAAGTCCTTTGTGTAGAAGTAGTTGTAGTTTCCTTTCACCTTCAGGTGTCAGGCAGAAAGGTTGTAACTTTTGTAATTTGTAAGGCCTCTTGCACTTGCTAGATTCACCAACTTATCTAGATGGGATTAGGGCAGGAGGTCCTGATATGATCCCTATATTTATCCTTGTTATTGTTATGATCTATTGGTTGTTCTTTAGGAAGAAGGATATTCAGATCTGGAGGAGAATCAAAGATCACTATATCATCACTTCAGAGCCTTAGATATTCTCTAGGAGGTTTTTCGTTATGAGAGGGATCTTGATATCCTAATCCCTTTGTACTTTCATTGGTTGGTTTTTGTTCTAGGATTTTATGAATCTCATTTTCATTTGTTGTATCACATCCTTGTTTTCTTAAGATTGTGAAGCCTTTTCCATATGTTTCTTCTAGGTTGATTGGAGTGTTTGTTACATTGTGATCATAAAAGGGTTGAGTATTTTTTTGTTTAGAGGAACTAGGTTCACCTATTGTAGGGAACTTAGGTCTAACTTTTGTGTCAATTTTAGGTTGTAAGTAACCAAACATTTCAAGAGGTGGTATTGTGGGAGGATTTGGTTGTTTCATAGAGGGATAGAAAGATGCATTAGCTTCAAGGTTATCAAGACAATCGTTTAGGAACTTATTCATGTTGTCATTATCTTCTCTAATGATGTCAACTTCATGAGGAGGACATGCATTAGGAGTTGAGTGAGCATGAGTGAGTTCAATTTCGTTAGGGTCAATACCAAAGGCACAATTTGAAACATCTACCAAAGATTTCAAAGACATCCACAAATTTCCAAAGAACATATCCATGATGCAAGATTGAACAAATGCACTTGAAATGAAATAAATTGAGATAACAACAATTCTGGAAACTAAAATAGAAAAATAAAGGCAGCCCATAGAAACATAGAAAAGCAATTTTAGATCTTGAAAATTGGAGATTCAAAGTCAATAGGGACTAAGACACCAAGAAGGGCGCCTTGGTCCTCCTAGTGAGATTATGAAGTTCCAGGGACTAAAATAGACAGTAAATAGTAGAGAGAAACATCTAAGGAAAAATTCTTAAGAGGGACTAAGAAAATGACAAGGGAGTTTTAGTCCCAGTAGAGGTTTTTTTTCTAGAAAAGTAGTGAATTCTAGAATGTCAATAGTGTTTACAGATTGTCTATACAAGATACTAATGTTTAGAAACATAAAAATGTGCAAATAAGTGCAAGAAAAAGTAACTAGGAGCAAGCGATTGAATGCAATATGGAATGCAATTTTTTTTAGTTTTGAATGCAATAAGATTATTTTTAAATGCAATAAAGATGAAGAACAATGCACTTTTTAGTTTTTCAATGAAATGAAATGGTGCAATAAAGTAAACATGCAACCCATATGCACTTTCACTAATGCAAATATAAGAGACCCTAAATGCAATTTCACTAATGCAAGAAACCCCAGATGCACTTTCACTAATGCAAGATGCAATGCAAGAATGAATGAAATCTAGATCCATGGACTTTAATGGACTCCAAATCAGAAATGAATGCTCAAAATTTAGGTTCACCAAAATGATTTATGGAAAAATGGATATATAAATATCACACTTTCTCCACACAAATCATTCAAAAATGTTCTAGGAGTCCCAATTGGATTGATTAACAACATTACAAGGTGAGTCAATTCTCAATTAGGAAGGACCTAGGAGGGGGATTTTTAGCTTTAAGGGGTTCACCAACAAGAAAATGCTTGGAAAATAAAATTTTGGGAAACAAAATGTGGTGAAAAATGAATGCAAAATGACCTAGAAAGATAAACAAAATAAAAAAATTATGAAACTACAAGTCAGGATGTGTGTACCTGGGAAGTATGGAGATGTTGGGAGGATTATGGAAATGTAAAGAAGCTACCAAAAAGTGTTATGGAGGACTAAGACACCTAGGATGGCGAATTAGTCCCGTTGTTATTTTTTGGGGTAGATGTGGATTCTTAGGATGTTCGAACCAGATCTAAAGGAATCTCTAAAAAATATGATTGAGAGGACTAAGATTCCCAAGGTGGCATATTAGCCTCATTCTGAATTTCTACACTCTAAATGTGAACTTGAGCTCCAAGGTCTGCACTTGGTTCCTCTCTGATCTCAGGTTCTGAAACTTTTGAATTTGGCTTGTAGGTGAGTTTTTGTGAAGATGACAACATTGTAATGCAACTTTACAAATTTTAGAACTTTTCAGTCCAAGTGATCTTCAAGACATCAACCTAAATTTACAATCACAAATATGAAAAATGGGAAACACTTTTTGTTTGTTAGTGAATGGGGGTTTTCCTTGGTTAGACCCCTTGTTGGTAATTAAACCTTGCAATGAAATAGAAATAATGAAGGAAATGATGAATGAAAAATATGCAATGATACAATTCACCAAACCCTTATAAAGTCTGCAAACTTATGTGAAATGGCTGCAATGGATATGGATTTTGAATGCTTGAATGATCTTGCTTGAACTGCCTGCTTAAATCAAAACCCTACATTACAAATGTTAGCACAACACACATGATGCAAGAAACTCTTTGATATGACACTTGAATCTTGATAGAATGCTCTTGAATTCTTGAATACTTGGATGCTCAAATTGTTTGTTAGGAGAAAATGAGAGAAGGAACCTTGTATTTATACATATGCTTAATATCCCAAAATTGCATCACACCACGATGACATATGAATTCATTAAATAAAGGAGGCTAAATCCCACTATAATTTTTAATTAAATCCCAAAAATAACTCAAGGAGGACTAAGACATCCTAGGTGGCATCTTAGTCCCAAGCCATGAAACTTGGGGCACAGACACCAAAAAGGGGCCCAATTAAGATACCTCAAAATCAGGGTCCCAAGACTTTTGGGGGAAAATATTCCCTAGGTGGTGTTTTAGTCCTGAGGAAAAAATTAGGGACACATAGATGGAGTCATTAAATTATCATTTATGCATTGGAGAATGTCAAAATTAACCAAAAAAAGATGTAATTCATAAGGCTTGTGGACACAAAGTAGGACCAATTAAGCCATAGAGAATCATAAATAAACCAAGGTGAGCCCAAACAAGTGTGAAAATGCAAGGGTATGCATTTTACTACACTACAACTTATATAAGTCATTATTTCATCTAAGCAAGTATTTTAAGAGCAATTTCAAGATCCAAGTATTCAAAAGTCTTCAAGCATTCTTTCACAAGAGCATTCAAATTTCAAGAGAAAGTAAAGTTGAAGCCTTGGAGTAGCATTAAAGTGTTTTTTGTAGGACTTTAAGCTCACTTTCATTCAACATTTAGAATTTTCAAGGGTTTATTATGATTTCCTATGGTGAATCATGATGGATTATGGGTTGGTGAGATGTAACTAGCCATCAAGCCAAGCATAATGACTTGTTTCCTAAGTGATTCCATCCTCCATTATCACTCTAATTTCAACCTAAGGAAGGTACATGTATCATCATGACTTATTATAGTGATTTGACATCTTTCAATGTGATTCATTACATTCAAACTTCATTCATTCATCTCATTCTTACACATTAGAATAGGGTTGCATTACATTTTTAGATTTCCTAATCTTAGACACACTTAATTTTAGGGTTTGTGTTCACATTTACATTCAAGATTCATTGTTTTTGTCAAGGTTTAATTACCAAACTAGGGGTTTGACTTAGGAAAACCCTTCATAAGCAAATCAATTCTATATTATGTTTAGTAGGTCTTTTTACAGGTTCGGATCTAGAAACCAACTTGGAAGAGAAGAGCAGGGGTTGAAGTATAGATCTGAACTTTGAATTCTTCAAAAAGGTGAATGAGACTGATACACCAAAAGTGGCATATGAGTCCCAATACAAGAAAAAAATATAATTTTTTGCAAATCTAGAATCTACACTACCAAAAACCCTATTTTGGGACTGATACGCCCATAGTAGTGTATGAGTCCTAGTGTGCCCTAATTTTAGGATTTTCAGTGTTTCAAATCTTATTCCAGTCTTCTTTAGGTTTCTAGGTGTACACCTCTGATATTCCAGTTCTCTATTATGATTTACATGCATTTTTAGGTCATTCAGTGAAGTATTGCATCATATTAGGGTTAAGCATTAGATCTTACATTTTATTAGTCTTTCCAAGCCCTATCTTGGTGGTGAAATCCCCAGTTTATAATCAAACCCTAGGACATCCCTATTGCAATATCTCTTTCTCCATTGTACCGAGATCTCTAGGGTTTTCCTTGAATGAGAGAGTGTGAAGTTTGTTATTCTATCTCCCAAGTATAAAAGCAACAAAATTCCACCTTTCATTTTGGTGAGTCTACATTTAGAACATCGTAGTTTTGATTTGGAGTGCATCATCATCCTACATCTTGCTTACATTAACTTTGCATTAGGGTTTGCACTAGTTAACTAACATTCTAGGGTTTCTAAATAATGCATTGTGAAAGTGCATATAGGTTACAATTTTTCATCTTACATCATTGAAAATCATTTGAAATCTTGATTTTCACTTAGGTTACACATTATACAAACTAGAAAGCATAAAAATCACTCAAATTTTTTTGCAAATTTTGAAAAAAAACCCTCACTGGGACTCACACACCCCTCTGGGAAATTTAGTCCCATTGTATATTTTAAGCTACACTTTACAACATTGAATTCTCTATTTCTAGGCTTTTGTTTGCTATTGGTAGCTTTCTAATTTAGTTTTTAGATTTTTTGTTACATTCAAATCATTAGAGTTAGCATAGTTTACATTCATTACAATTGTGGATAGAATTAGATTCCTGCACTTTTCATTTTCAACATTAGTTCATAGTCCAATTAGATTAGAGTAAATTTGGCATTCATTTGAAAAAAAAACTAAAAACAGCTATAAACCAATGAACTTCTTAGAGAAAGGATAGTTATTTGACTATGTCAAATCTCTTTTTCCAAGCTAACCTAACCCTCAAGCCTTTTAGTAGTGATGACTTTGACATGTTTGATGAATCCCTTGAGGAATTCATCTCACAAGGTTCATCCACTAAGGCTTGTTATGATAAACCAAAACTAAGAGAAGTTAACATGATTCAACCTCAATTTATCTTTTACCCACCTTCACACAAATATCAACCTAAAAAAAAGCCTGAATTTACTCTTTACCCACCTAAGAACAATGTTTTGTAGCAATCAAGAAATAATACCATTACTCATACATACAACACTTGAAACAATCCACAACCAAAACCAACCAACCACAACAACCTTACCTTTTCCTAGTCCCATCTTTCCTAGTGCTCCTTGTTTTCCTTCACATAGTGGGAAGGAGTATGATCTTGTTAAACAACTTAAGAATACTCCTGCAAAGATATCCCTATTAGACCTAATTTAGAATTCACCTAATTATCACACTATGCTTCAAATAGACTTACAATAGGTAATGGTTCCCCCTAGTACAAATAAAAATTATGTTGTAGCTCTAATAAAAGTAATGAATAGAGTTAATGTAGATAGTACCTTTCATCAACATGAGCTACCACCTTTGAAATCGAGAAAGAAAAATGATGCCTTTATGGTAATAGCCATCTATAACAGACTAGGAATAAAAAAAACCCTTATTGACAATGGTTCCACTATTAATTTATGGAGTGTGATACTTTTGGATAAAATTGGTGTGGATAAGTAAAAAATTCAACCTCATTCCTTGTTGATTTGTGGATTTGATAACATAGGAAAATAATCGTTGGGTGTGATTATTGTTATCAAATTTTCACCACAACTCAATTTCATAGAGCTGGTTTATTCAAGATTCATTTTAAGGTGAAGAGTTTCAATTTACCTTTGTTAATGTTTATTATTAATAGAGTGAAGATTTTTAATTATGAAGAGTACATAAAAGAGTTTGAATCTATCAGTAACAGAGTGACAAGTGATTGCAAATGAGCTACTGAAGGTAGAAAATGAATACAAAGATGGCATGATGAGCTAAGATGTAAGGCATTAAGTGTTGGGACTCGATGAAACATAATGTAAAACAAAAAAAAATCATGGAGTTAATTTACAAAATGTAATCTTATTTTAGTATTATGGTGCATTGTTGCATAATTTGTGATCTCATGAAACATAAAACTGAAGAGGAAAAGGTGAGAATGTGTATTTTTTCTGAAACATTCAAATGCATTGGAATCATGACAAGTGGCTGCAAATGAACCACTGAAAAAATCACTGAAGTGAGTGAAATCTATTACATCACATTGAATCATTGTATAAAGCTAAAAGAGTGCCTTTAGAATGTCAAGTGTTTGCTCAAAATGTAGCTCAGGAAAACACTATTAATGAAGAAATCTGCAGAATAAAATGTGTGTTGTTTCAGTATTTTCAATGCTTTAGGTTGAAGGGAGATAACAATACATTGTTTCACTTAAATGAGAAGTTGAAGGTGCAATTTTTCTGAAGTATTCAAGTGCATCAAATGAGTGAAAACATGCAACAAAAGTGACCTACAATAACACTTCAGTGGCTGAAAGAAAATGATTGCATGATAAGAAATAAAGTGCATGTCACTATACAATACATTTGAAAGTAAAATTTGTATGTTGCATGATGTCATTTGGTTCTTTCAAAATAGAAAATTATTCTACAACAAGCCAAGTGTCAAGCCATGGTTTCAAATGAAGAGAAATGGTGTTAACTCGGGTTTAGAATAAACCCCATATAAGTTTACATATTGTTTTTTCTAGAAAATGAAAAAATGGGAGTTTAATTCAAATTAAAACAATGAAGGAAATCCTAGTTATCGTTCTCATACCCGTAGCTTGGAGAGGCCATTTTTTTTCTTTCATTAGCCACAATACCTATTTAGGGTTTCAAAATCAAATGTAAATACAAAGGAGAACATCAAGGATTCAAGCCCTGAGTAAAAAATGTCTTCAAAATAGTGAAGTAAGGTGCTACAAGCCCAAAACCATGAAGGGTTCTAAAAACCCATGAAATGGAGAGCTCACATTCAAAAAATTATTTCTATTCAATAACAAATTATTTGCATTGTGGGCCGATCCCTATCAATTTCATTCAACAAAAGAAGGAAAGTATACAGTCAAGTCGTAGCCTGTATAATGGCCTCAATTGTTTTTCTTCACAATGTTCAAAATTTTGGCAAGGAGAAGCTTAATAAAGCTTTGTATTGAAATGTAGATATAGTAGAAAGGAAAAAATAGAAGCAATTAAATAACCCATGAAAATTCATCCTAGAGGTGTGAAATTGAACAGTCATGTAGACATTTGACCAAAGAATGCATTGCAAAAGATGGTTCAACAAAAGGGGTCCCGAGGTGAAATATATTAATCGAAAAAGTTGCTCACTCAGGAATTTCTGCAATTGCATCTGTTCAAGACCAATTAAAATTCACCAAATCACCATTTTGAAAAATATCAAATCAACTTATAGGGGGCTGTTACTGGAAATATAAGCTCATTTAGGTACAATAAGTATGCATGCAAGAAGGATTTTCTTCAATCATCATTCATCAAAAGATACTAAAGGTCAAAGTTGACCTCCTTGAAAGGTTTCAAAAAATGCAAGTGCAAAACTAAACAAATTGCATTTGCTTTTGACTTGGTAATAATAGAAAATCAGCTCATTAGGCTCTGAAATTGGACCAGGGAGTACATTTGTGTATGGAGAATAGAGAGAAACAATCCTTTTTTCTTGACTATCATCTAGCTATGAAATATTCACTCAAACAGGAGGCTATTGTGTAGAACTAAAAGTTTGCAAACAGTAGAAATGTGCAAAAACCTTCCAGCTTTGCTTTTCAAAACCCTATCAAAACTCATCATGGGAAGCTAAAAATTGACATGCATGTTCACATATGTCATATGAGTGGGATCAAAAAAGGGATTTTGTATGAAAATAAACTGGCTCCAAATTATGACCCCACATAGTGGGTCACTTAGGTAGATTTTTTAGGTGCACTTTTGAATGTGCAAAGGAAAAAAATTCAAAATGGGCACTTCAAATTTGGAAAATTTGAAAGTGCCATCAATGGATCCAAATGGGGATGTATGCCCCCTGTGGGCATAGCAAGATTCTATATCTTTGGGGAGTGGACCAAATTTTGAGTCCATTGGGTGTTCTGAAATTGCTCCTTTATTCAATCTTCTTTTTCAAACTCACTTGGTGACCTTAGGCCACCAAATGAAAAGGGGAGTCAATTATTACCTCTTTCAAACACCAATCTGATAAAAGAACTAACCTCCCTCAACTCATGCTCACCTCTTTCGAACCACAACAACATGAGTGACTACACTCTTGCAAACACAAGTGTCAGGCTGCCTTTGTGCAAGTGGAGATTTTCTCCCTGTTTAGCTTTCTCATCATGCGACAACCAAATTACATATGCCACATCATAGTCCATCTCTTCATTTTCTGATTTTATATCAAGTGGCAACATTTAAGGATAGGAATCAAGACCATGTGAAAACATAGTCTTATCACACTCATTAACCCCCTCATAATGATCATACTCAGAGGAGATATCAAGGCCTAAAAACAATATGCCATCCTATTGAGTGTTGAACAAATATTTCTCTTTCATTTGTAATTCCCTTAACTGAATTGCATCATAGGTTAGTTTGTCATCACCGAAACACCACAGGCCAAACAAATTATCATGTGTTTCAAGATTCTAAAAACTAGGTTTATCAACACCAAAAGTAATTTCCTTCATTCAAATCATGAAATTTAGCAAAAAATTCAGCATCCAATGCATCAGCAGTGTTCTCTATCTCAAGCTCACACATGATATTAATTTCATTCTTGAGATCACTATACAATTCCATATGGAATGTTTCAAATAAAGATTTAGACAATTCAGAATTCAACCCTGAGCCAAAAATTTCACATTGAATATTCATAACATGTTCATTGTCTAAATAATTTTTAATGCTATCATTTTTAGGATTAATAGGGTCAGCAAAAAGACTCTCAATTGTATTATCAGCTTCCTGTACACTACCAGTTGATAGGCATATTGATCTATGTTCCAAAGACTGACTATTATCTAAAAATTGTTCATTAGCAAGAGAGCTAGCACCTTCATTCTCTTTCACACCGATGTACTCATTCAAAGAAAACATGTCCACTTGCATATCATGAATATGAGAAAGATCATCAAAGAAATACCCATATTCAATTTCATATTTACTAATGAGAAAGATCATCAAAGAAAGACCTATATTCAAGTTCATATTGACTAATATCACACCCATTGTCATTTGTGTCATATGGTTGCTCCACACATTGATTGAAAGGTTTTGAAATGTTAACATAATTTGAAATTCCATTAAATTGTTTAACATTATCAATGGGTAACAAGGTTGATCCTAGATCCATGTGATTGTCATAATTCATAACTTGATCATTCATAAATGAATTTCTTCCTTCATCAATGTGTACCTCATCATCATTTTCATGTATAGATGACATCTCCATCTCTGCTTCATATAAATAGTCATGAGCAACAAATACATAAACAAATTCATCAACATCTTCATCATTTCCAACATTATGTTCATGATCAATGAATTGAACACACATATGCTTATCTTCAAATTCTTCATCATTCATAGAATTGACATCGTCCACTGATGAAAAACCTGAATTACATTCCAAGTATGCCTCAAGTGCAATTTGATCATTCAATTGTGGACAAGTGACTTCATGAGCATTCATGTCTTTACATTCTTTAGGTGAAGAAAGTACCTCCATATCATCCTTATAAGAGCATTTATAATCAACAGAAGAGCAATCAGTTTGGTTGTCATTGTAATCCTCATCACAAGAAGACTCATCACTACATAAACCACGCTCAGATTCTTTGGAGTAAGTGCTTGAACTTCTATCCTCAATGTCTTGATCACTGATTTGTGATGAGGTTTCAGTAGTAATTGCATCATCTTGTTGGGTATTTCTGATATGTGGTTTTCATTGATGTCAACACTATTTCCATTAATGTCTTTAAAGTTGTATATGTAGAGGATATTGAGAAAATTGTAATAAAATAAGTTGCAGGTTGTCGATGATGCAGTGAAGTTCAATATGGTGGCTAGCTTAGTATATTGATGATAAGAGGTTGTAGATTAAAGGGTTTGTTGAAAAGTATATCTAGTTTATCCACATGAAGTTTTAGAGGTTTTCTTGAAGATTTGATTGAGTTATGAGTATCTGTGTTCTGACATTTTCTCTGTTGCTTTAGTTGGTGTTCCTGAAAGAAGATGATGTGATTCTAGTAATTTGAGTTGTTGTGGATGTTTATGTGGTGATTCATGATGCTTGTGGATGTTTCTAGATCATGCTCTATCTGTGTTGTTAGTATGCATTGATTGTTGTACTCATGATTAGCGATCTTCTTCTGTGAGTTCATGTTTTTCATGTTCATGGGTGACAGGGTGATTGCAGCATGTTGCAGATCATTGAGGCATAATTTTTGAAAGTGTTCCATAATTGAGAATTTTGTTTTGGGTCCTTAATATGTTCTGGCCAACATTGTTTGGTCCGCATTGATGAATTGTTTATTGATTTGGTCTGACATTTTGTAGACATTTCATATTTTTTTGGGCCAACATGTAGTTGATGTTATCCTTAGTTGTGGATATATATGATCGATTGTTTATACCATTTGATGGTATGGTGTGTGATGTATGTTGTGTGCTAAGTGTGAATAATGTTCTAATATTTTAAAGGCAGAAGTAAAGTGTGAAGAAGAGTGAGCAGATGAAAGTGTTTATGTGCTTAACTAAAACTATAATTAGGTATTAGAAGATGTTATTTTCTTAGTTCAAAATCTTCTGGATGTAATCCAAATGTGACTGTAAGACAGTGAGCCTTCTTCTGGGAAGTAAGCCTTTTGTATTTGGGTAGTGTGCTCTAGGTAGTGTGCCTGAATGCATGTGCATTCGCCATTTGTAATACTTTTAATAGGGTATAATCTTGTGGACTAACCTCCATAATGGTTTTTCCCCTAACACGGTTTCCACATAAAAATATTGGTGTTATATGTGTTTTTTGATGAGGTGATGGTTTATGCTTTCATGTTTATTTATCAAATATGAGAATAAGTTTAATATATGTAATTTATGTGACAACTGATTCACCCCCCTCTCAGTTGTCTGCCCCTGGGTTGCCAACAATTGGTATCAAAGTAGGTTCCTCTGAAGAAGCTTGAACGCTTGAGGTGATCCAAGATGGCGACATATAAGAAGGATAGTCCGAGATTTGATGGAACTAATTATTCTTTGTGGAAGAATTAAATGGAGTGTCATCTGAGATGCATTGGTGAACCTTACTGGACAATTACAAAGAATAGGTATATCATCCCATAGAATGGTACTTCTACTGCACATGATATTAAGGAAGTCAAGTACAATATCAAGGCTAAGGAAGCATTGTTGAGTGATCTGACTAATTCTGAGATGACAAATGTAATGGAGTTGAAGACTAATTATGAGATTTGGAAAAATTTGGAAACTTTGTATAAAGGTGATACCCATGTGAAGATTGCTAAGCTGCAAAGCTTGAAAGGGAAATATGAAATGTTGAGAATGGGTGAAGATGAGAACATCGCTTTTTTATGCAGAGAGTGAATGAACTTGTGTGTAGAATCAGATGTGTTGGTGGAACATTGGAAGAACCAAAGATTTTTGCTAAAGTGCTTAGATCCTTGCTTGCTACATACAAACACAAAGTTTTTTCTATTGAGGAGATCTAGACTGTGACAAATGTAACCAAAGAAATGTTGATTGGTAAGCTTGCTGCTTTTGAGTTAAGCAAGTTTGGTGAATCTCTTCCTAAGATGGAATATGCATTCAAAGCTATTATCTCTAAAAAAGATAAGCAGAGAAATGACCTGAGAGAAATTTCTTCTAGAAAAATTTCCAAGTATGAGTAGGAAATGAGAGAGATTGAAGAAGAAGAGAGAAAAATAGATGAGCTTGAAGCACTTATTGTCAAGAGGGTAGCTAGAGGAGAACATAAGTATAAAGGGAAATTGCCTCTTAAATGTTTTTCTTGTAATAAGATAGGTCATTTTTCCTCAAGGTGTTCATAAAGAGTTCCTAAGCCAAGACCTAACAAGCCTAGATTCCAAAGAAAGTGTTATTATGCTGCTAATGAAGGTGTGACAGATGATGAATCTAAAAAAGGGAATTTAAGTGAGGATGAATGGGAATTTATTGCTATCAAGGAAAATGATCAAGTACCTAATGAATCTGCTAGTTGCATAAATGTGGAGAAAGCTCTAGCTCCCAGAGTTGAAGAAAAAGATGAATGGGTGATTGACAGTGGATGCTCTCATCACATGATAGGTGATAAAAGTAAATTTGTGAGCTTGGAAAAGTATGATGGTGGTGTTGTAAGATTTGGTGATGAAAAAGTTGGTGTAATTTGTGGTAGAGGATCCATTTCTCTTGATGGTAAGCATAATACTGATGATGTTCTATATGTGGAAGGTTTGAAGCATAATCTATTAAGTGTTGGACAAATGGTTGAAAAGGGATACAATATTGAATTCAAGGATAGAAAGTGTAGAATATTGGGGAGTTCTAGAAATGTGATTGCATCTGGTACAAAAAAAAAGGTAATATCTTTCACCTAAGTGCTACTAGTAAAAGTTGTTTGATTGCTCAAGTTGATGAAAGTTGGTTGTGGCATAGGAGATTGTGTCATGTAAAATTTGAAAATATTATCAAGATAAGTTCTACTCAGGAAGTGAGAGATCTTCCTAAGTTGATAAAACCTACTAATGCTATATGCAAGGAATGCTAGTTAGGGAAGCAAACTAGAGCTTCATTTTGGAGCAAACAAAATTGTTCAAATGAAGTGTTGGAGCTTGTGCATATTGACTTGTGTGGTCCTTCTAGAGTCAGAAGTTTACAAGAAGACAAGTATTTCATGTTAATTACTAATGATTATTCTAGATTGATGTGGGTTATTTTTTAAGGGAAAAATTTGAAGCTCTAGAGAAATTCAAGACTTTTAAAGTGATGGTTCAGATAGAGACAGGTTTGAAGATTAAATGTTTGAGATCAAATAGAGGTGGTGAATTCACTTCCGGTGAGTTTAATTATTTTTGTGAAGAACATGGGATAAAGAGAAAATTATCTACCCCATGGACCCCTCAGAAAAATGGAGTTGTGGAAAGGAAGAATATGACAATTCAAGAAGCTACTAGGACCATGATGTTGGAAGCAAATGTTTCACATATCCACTAGAGAGAGGTTGTGAGTACTATTTTTTACACTCTCAACTGGGTATTGTTGTGCCCTCAGCACACATGCCCCATTTGGAATGGGGACCCTCTTTTCTTTCACCTTACCGGGTCATTTTGTCGTTGCCTCATTTTGCGTTCCCCATTTTGGTGTCCCTAATGGTCAACGCACCCCTGAAGTCCCATCTTAAACTGACCATGTTTTTTCCACTTATCTCCGGTTAAGCCCTTAGGATTTTCGGGCTTTCTTTGGCAGTTTCCTTCTGCCAATAGCTCTGGGCCCTGCTGGACCCGGCCCTCCGAGTTTTCACCGCCAGGTTTCCTCTGGGGGTTCACCATTCCCTGAATGGTGGAAGGCTACTACCTTCCCGAACCCGAGGTCCCAGATATCAGTTGCCACTGAGTTTTCATTTACATGAAGTTACGAACTGCATTCATGCCCTCTAGGTTTGGACAGTCAGGCCGCCGTTCCCGGAACTCCCTTCACCCTTCGCTGTTTTTGAGCGGCGAAACATCACCGGTGATCTACCCTTCGGATTCTGAGCCCCTTCTTGCTGCTAGTCCTAAAAGGTAGTCTTTGAGCAACCGTTTCAACATGTCTTTCTAGCCATCAAACCCCAGACCTTATGCTATCGTATGCTATTTTCTAATTCACCAGCCAATGGGTCAGTCGTATAGGTATTACATGAGGCCATTAATTGCAGTAGGGGGGTATAACTATTAGAACCCAAGCTATCATTTTCACTTGTCAGGATTGTAGAGGAGGTCAGAGCACTTGCCAAAAGAGATCAACCATTCACAGCTCGCAGCCCGCTCGTCCGAGATTGTCGTTGCACCTTCTGTCATCGATCCCACCACATCTTGTTTTGGGCTTTCAAGGTAAGTTTACCATTCATTGCACCGAGAGTATTTTCATCATTTTACGCTTAAGATAATGAACAATACAAGTTAAAAATGAATCCAACTGATAGAACATGCTAAAACCCACAAAACCCATGTTTTGAAATGTTCATAAACCCTCGAATTGACCTCCTAAAATCGATCTGGAACTGAACTTCGCCGCCGCCATTTGTTGCTCAGGGGTGTTCATACCCTCTAGGCCAGGGTTCTCCCATTGCCATCAAGAAATCACAAATGAAAGATCTTCTAAATGGTGAATTTCCCTTTCAGGCCCAAACACTCGGGCCTCCGTCATTCAATCGCCATTGAAGATTTGCAAACTTTGAAATTGGCCTCCGCTTTTCCTTCCCGAGCTCGAAATCCTGGACTTGCATGTCTAGAATTCCACTAAGATTTCGTCATTCACAAATGGTAGAATGACCCCATTTTCCTGAACCCTGGAGCCTGCCTTGCATCTCATCATTCGGTGTTAAGCGCACCGAAGTCAACTTTCTGTCATGACCCCGGGTCCCAGTCACGGACTTCTATCGCAGCTTTGTCCTTTTAGTAGGCCATCTAACAATCCCTTTCCAACCTCTAGGCCCTGACCTTCATTCGCCGAGAGAAAATTCATGTGGAAAATAAGATGTCCAAGCTTGATGCCGGGTCCGGTCTGCCAAGCCGTTCCATCCGAGTTTCCATTTCTGGATTTCCGTTCTGAAACGACATAACATCAACAACTTTCTGCCTCTCCAAACCTAAACCACCAACCGTCCTTTAACCTTTCGGGTCCCAAACCCTAGAGTTCTATCCCTGAAATTCCATCTCCCCTAGGCCATTGGAGACAGCAAACTGCAGACGACTTTTCGAGCCTGAACCTCTGGGAGCCCCAAAAGTGTCCTAAACGACCTCAAATTTGAAAACTAACCTCGACCCACGTGTGAAAATTTGGCCCTCTTCAACATGAGCCCCTCAAACCATCAAAATGTGAAGACGAGAGAAACCACCTCGGTCACCTCGAACTATTTTCCCCTTTCAAAACAACATTCCTGCTAGGGAGTTCCGCCCCCTAGGCCCGGATTGTCCGAAATCCATTAAAAAAAAGAGATTAATGACATCTAAAAGAAAAAGATTTGATTTTATTAGTCATATGATGTCCTATTTGATTTAGTTCATAAGATTTTGGGCTAATAATAATTTTTCTTTTAAAAGGATCTACTCATCATGTCCATGCATGCAAGATATATGGAATCGAGTGCAGGACCCTCAGGAGGAACCACAGAGAAAGAAAAAGGAAAGAAATCAGGCAAGACTCCTCGTGGGAAGGAGGATAAAGACTAGATGAAGTTCTAGTTCTAGGGTGAATCTCTATGATCAAAAATCACCACAGACTGGAAAGAAATCTAAGACACCAATATCGGCCACGTCGATATTGATGAGTTTACACAAAGGGTCAGGATTCACCCTAGGACTAACAATGCCAAATTAATCAGGTAGAGTGGAATCGCGAAGGCTTCAGGCTTCCCCCCATCTCTCATTGCCCCTGAGCTAGTCATGGCCTATCGGCAAGCCTACCAACCTAAGACAAGGACCATCGTTGACAGAGATGGCAATATTCTAGCTAACATGTCGGTCAAGGGAATTACAAAGATCTTCCACATACCTACCTTTGAAGAAATAGAAATGCCCACCATAGAAGAGTGTAAAGAGGCATGGGATGACAACCCAATGGACTACAAGAGATTGATAAATCAGCATTGGATCAAGGAGAAACGGGGAAACGCTGTGAAGGTTCTCAAAGAACTCTTCTGCAGTGATTTCCACAAAGACTACCATGACCTAGTCACCATGTTGAGTCGGGTAATGGGTCTTCCCACTATTGCATTCTTTCAAGAATGGATGGTATACTTTGTTGAATAGATCCTCCATGGGAACAAGGATGTCACCACAAAAGCCTCATTCTATTGGGGAGGTATGATAAGCGACTGCTTCCATGAGCAGTTCATGAACGTAAAGAAAAGCTCCAAATTCTACATGACCTCGTATTTGGTCTATTCATTGGCAGAACAAAGGTAGTATAGTAGATTGTTTGTAGCACCTAGTGAGGAGCTAGGGCGAAGATTGAAAGTCTATGATAGACATCCCCAGCTCCAATTCATAAACTTTAAGAAGGAATATTGTAGGGTGAACGACGCCTTTATTGGTCACATCATCCGATTACTTGGAGGGGATTTTGAGAGGAGAGTCTCTCACAGTGCATGAGCGTTCCTAAAGCAATATGCTTTCCTATTCCTACAATTCTCCAAGTTCACCTACATTCGCACCCTAGGTTTCACTGAGAGGCCGAACAAGCTACCCCGGTACCCCAATGACCGGATTATACTATTGGAACTCTCTCGGCAGCTACAACATGTGTACACCATCCTCAACAACAAGCATTTGGTAGGGATCTCTTATCCCTTTACCTTTGGTCAAGGCATGTATAAATTGAAAACCTCCAAGTGTTGCTAGGAACTTAGAAAAGGAACTGGTAGAATACCACTTCCAACTACACACTGCTCGCCCACAGATGGATCTGTATGGGCACGTGAGAAAAGTGCGGGACCAGAGTATGCCCATTGACATCATGTTGAGGATTTCTGGGAAAATTTCCAGGATGACAAAGAGGTGCGCGCCAGGAACTACATCAGGATGATTGCATACTTTGTAAGAAGGGTACAACTGTTCCCTATACTGGATAAGGTTGAGGAGGATGAAGGTACCATCATGGATCCCTGATATAATGCAATCTCCAATCTTCTCCTACCTGCAATTGACTAGAATGAATAGGAGGTCGATGACCTTGACATTGTAACCAAACCCATTATGGCTCGAATTGAAGAATGGGTTAAAAGGCAACTAGCCCAACTAAAGCAAATAGGAATGGTCCTAACTTATGGACTCAAAAGTGAGCATAGTGCCACTGAAGATGTCACCGCTATAGTTTCAATGGGAGAGACATCCAAATCTCCTCCGATCACTAGATGAAAGAAGAGGAAAGGAAAAAAATGGAGCAATCTCTGGATCCCAAGGTATACACAAGGAAGGATTCAGGAGGCTCACCTTCCAAGAAGCCCACGCAAATAGGGGGCACCATGGAGTAACCTATAATCCAAGAAGGTGAGGAAGAAATGACAGATCAACTAGAACCTCTTTCGGCTCTCCCTGTCTCAACTACCCCATTGTCTCTCTCCCTGGCCATGGTCGCTACATCCCCACCGATAGTAGACATCTCAGTCCATCTTGCCCCTTCACCTCCGACCGGGCCCGTAATAGTGATTGAATTGTCCTCCGCCGTAACTACCCCTCCTTCCTGCACTGCCATGTCACCTACTACATCACTCCCATTAGCCACAATGGCAGCACCAATGCCCACTCCCGCATTGCCTGAGGCTTTCTCAAAGCACATGCAAAATATCCCTTCTGAGCTCTCCCAAATCTTTATAGACCCCACCCTTTCGGCTACCTTAGCACAGGTCCTCGCCACTGTCACACCCTCACAACCTCCCATAGGACCACCAGCAATGGAGCCCATGATGTTGATCTTCGAAGAATTGGAGAGGCAGGAGAAAGAAGCCTCGAAGCCAATTGAAGAGGAGGCTAACGAGTACCAGGAACACCTGGAGTACAAACATCGAAAAATTGACAGGGTCACCTACGAAGAGGAAGGAACAGGATCTTCTGAGAGTGGAGATAAGGAGGAGGATGTCGACGGTAAGGTCATTATACAAAAATTTGATGACGATCTTGAAGAAGAAATGGCCCAGCCGTTGAAACACTATGAAAAAGAGGTAGAAAGGTCACCTCCCAGTGAAGGGCAGGAGGGCAATGGGACAAAAAAAATTGTAGAAACCCTTGCAAAGGAAAAATAATTGGAGATTGTGCCAGCTCCTCCTAAAGAAGAAGGGGACAGAGAAGAGGAATAGCCCAAGGAATACATGCACAAGGGCAAACAGATTGAAGAAATAAAGGAAAAGGAAATTAAGGTAGAAGGAAGTCCCCAAGGGAAATTGATTACTAAACCTCTCATCAAATGCCTCACATTCATCCTAGATTCTGATGAGGAAGAGGGAGACGACACCAAGATAAAACGTCCACAAACGGAAGGCCAAACAGGGGAGGGTTAAGGAGATCAAGATCCATCAAAAGAAGATTCTACCATCCTCGAGTGGTTGGAAAGGTAGCTTGAGAAGAAGACTCCCACTCCTAAGGATTCGAGAGCGAGGCTAGAGGCTATCTTAGCTCGAGCACAAATCTCAACCAGAAAAGAGAACAATCTTAAAGTTAGATCCAAGATGACAATGGATGCTTCTAGGTCCTGAATCGCACCAATAGCAATGCCCATGGTAGGCTAGGCTATTGTAAGCTACAACATTTCCACCATCAACTTGGGGACTGCTACCAAAGAGCAGAAGGTGGGACATCTTAAGGAGTCAGTGGCTACGGTGGTGCACTTGATAAAATAGGACAAGGTCTCAAAGGACGAACTTAAGGCACAGGTGGCCACCTTGATGGATTACATCCAAAAATGGTCTTTAATGGATGACATTCCTACCACATCCGTGGCTCCACCCCAATTGCTATCCAAAGAGAAAATTGAAAAATTAGAGAAAAGAAAGAACTTGGACAAGACTACAGAGGGTTGGTTCAAACAAGTCTTGTACGTTGAGAACATGGGTATCAGCCGAGTTGTTCGAACAACCAACAAGTTCTTGGATCTACCTTAGAGAGTACGAGCTACCAATGGCCACATCAGAAAAGGAGCTTGCATTCAAAAGCAATGACCACTGGTTGATGGACATGTCGAGATGGTATTTCGATAAAAGAAAGGAAAGGTTGGAATAGATAATGAATAAGGTGGATCTAGACATTGAATGGGTCAAGGAAATTAGGGCGGACTGCACTTGATATGTGAAGTTGATGATAGAGTATGACATGCCCGTAGTGCAGATGGATCTAGAGAAGATAAAGCCTTATTTTCAAAAGAAGATGGAGGATGGGATGTCCAATGAAATAAAAATGGAATTCATGAGTTTTGCTGCCTGTTCTTTTGCCCAATCGGAGTTGTTCAGGGATCAAGGCGTAAAATATGATGAAGGCTAGAAGAAGCTTGAGGATAATGCAAAAGAATGGAGTTACCAGATGCTACGGTATGAGATTATTGAGGTGGATAAGCTCCAACAAGTCATTTTAAAATTCATGGAATATGCAGCTTTGAAGAAGCAGGAGGGCGACCCTATTATCAATGAAGAGCTCCTAAGGAATAGCTATAACAAAAGAGCAGTCAGCAAATGACAAAATTCTATAGTGCTATCACTAAAGGAAAAAATAGGGAAAAAGACAAGAGTGTAATTTTAAATTGTAATATATTTGAGGGTAGGTGAAACCCTATTTTGTAATGAATCCTAGCCACATAATGAAAATCAATCTTTGCCATTCATTTGGGCTTTGGAAAACTATAAATAGGGGCTTGCCTCTCATTTGCAAACAGAGTTTAGTTGTTGTAAAGACATGCTGCCGAGATTTATAATGAAAATATATTGACTTCTTGTATTTTCTGATTTCTCCACATGTTTCATGGTTCAATCTCCATTGTTAGATGCTTTAGTTAGATTCACATTGCTATTTTAGTTAGTTGTATCCTTGCTTTGATATATTTTAGTCATGTTGTTATGTGATTATAGAAATTTCTACTGTGTTGATGCCTTTCAACCCATACTTTTTGTTGCTTGCTGCTGGTAAATGGCCTTGCAAAGTTAGCCTGGTCTGAAATTTGAAGCTGATCTTCGAATCTTTATCTTTATTCATGCATGTAATGGTGGATGAATGGTAAAGTATTTGCAGACCTTTGAAGATAGCACAAATTTCATGATACTATAGATTTCTTGGTTAAGTGGAATCCTGTTTGAAGGGAGTTGTCCATAGCAGAACCTCCATGGTTACTGTTAATAGTTGGTTGCAGATCTAGGAACCTTTCATTTTCTCTACTCTTTTCCTTTTTTAAGAAATAGCCTATGCTAAGGTTCATTGCACATTGTAAAGCCAAACTTGAAGAAAACATTGAAGTTTTAGATTGTTGTTCAAACCTACAACAAAGTACACTTAAATCCCCATCTTAGAAACTTCGGATTAAAAGGCCCACCTCACATCTAGCTATGTAAGTCCACCCTATGATTACCAGCAAAATCACATCAAAATTCAACTGAGGAATTCCATGCAAGTCATGACCTGACACTCGAGAGATCTTGTGGTTATTTTTAGCTACTTGCAGTTGGAGATTTCCTTTCAAGAGAGGTAGTGCACTTACGCATTACCTATGTTGAGAAAGTGTGTAAAAATACCCATCAATAGAATTGGCACTAGAAGGAGGGAATTGTGAAGCTGGAGTGAATCGGATCATTCTCCGCGGAAAGATTTCAAAGAGTTTTATGGTCAGTGCCAAACAAGGGAGAATTCCAAGAGTTACCGCCTCCTACAAGGGAAAAATGAACTAAGGGAGGAAATGCTACTTCTTCCTCTTCCTCCATTCCACCCACTCCCCTTCCCCCTTCATCCTCATTCGGCTTATGTTCATCTTCCATCCGGCCATCTGAAACTGCATTTTCACCTCCCATCTCTGACAACCAGGAAGTTGTCTCTCTCTTGGCCTTCCAAACCCAAGGTACAGTCCAAACAGCCGTAGCCCAAGTTGTTGTCCTACTACAGGCGCAACTCCAAATTATTGTTCTTCAATAGTAGATACCACCTCTCCCTCCTTCCATGGCTTGGTTGGCACACAATCCTTCGCCGATACACTTCGCCGCTTGCCATGACATGCCCAAGAATCCGGAAGGTTTCTGTTCGAAATTCAATCCTCGTGACCCACAAAGAACAGCTAAAGAGCACATCAAAATATTTGAAACAACAGTCATTGAAATGCAAGTCAAGCATGAGGATGTTTCATGCCGTCTTTGTCCACATTCATTGGGCGAAGAGGCCTTTTATTGGTACATCAATTTTCCAAGGGTGTTCGTCACCTCATGGGACCTAATGAAGAATGTTTTCCTGCAAAAAAATATAAGATCTTGATCAGCCCTTCAGAGTTATATAGACAGTTTATGTCTATCAAGAGGGAAGTTAATGAACCCATTGGATCCTTTAATGACTGTTTTCATCGTGCCTTCACAAGGCTTCAAGATCCATACCTTCATAATGATGTCATAGCCCTCCCAGTCTATTATGCAGCGTTAGACAACCTTACATTGGCCTTGGTAAAGAGGATGCATCCACCACTCACTTCATTAGTAACTGCCTATACAGAGGTTGTTATTGCTAGTGCAGATTTGGGGCAGAATATCTCTTGTCTGATGCCTTCTTTCAGACCAGTAGCTCAGCCGATGCAGGTTCAAGGGCTTAATCAAGCATTCACTAACCAGACCCCTCTTATGAACCATATGCCTTAGTTTCCTATCATTCCACACCCTGGATAGCCAATGAATTATGCCCCTCTCGTGCCTTCTTATTTGTAACCTCAACAACAACAAAGTTACCCTTAGGCTCCCCAACAACAACAGGTTTATTCTCAACAACCGCAAGCACCACTATTTTTTCTAGGGCTAGAATTCCCTATAGTGCATCAAAATTAGCCAGTAGCCCTGCCTGTCTTTCTCCAAAATTTGGCAATGCAACCAAGTAGCACTGCTGAGAAAGACAAATTGGAAGAGCTGACAGAGATGATAAAGAAAATGGCCACAAAAATGACGCACTTAAAGAATTAGAATAATCAGTTGTAGGAATCCCAGTGTAACCTCCAGGCCAATCTTACTCAGGGACAACTAGGAAACAAGCACCTCTTATGGATAGAATTATGATAGAGGACAAAATTTGAATCAAAGTTCTGAGAGGAGACCTTATTAGAGACAGAACTACACATGGAATACGAAGCCCAATAATGGAGGTGTCCCTACTCCTCTTGATCAACCGACCAATAATGAAAGAATGGCCAGTGGGGTGTACCTCGATGAGGCAACCTTGTCTAGATGGTGCCAAATTCACAAGACCAGTAGACACTCCGAGTTGGATTGTCTTGAATTCCAGACAGTTGCAAAAAATTTGTAAATTGAGGTCCAAAATGTTGTTGATAGTACCAGTTGCAAAGACATCATTTTGTCTAAGCTTTATGACTCCTCTTGTCTTGTGGTAAACCACACACCGTTTACATGAAGCGACCACAATCAGCCTGAAGTTGAGCCTACTCCTGTTAAAAGCAAAGAAGTGTAAGAGGTAAGTAACGAGCAAACCTTGGCTCAAATTTTTGATTCCGTAGATAATGGTTCAGTAGATGAGGAAGAACCATATGTAGATGAAATTCACATGTTCCACTAGAGAACAACCCCTTACTTCCTTAGAAATAGGCAGGCAAGTGGACCCTTTACGACCTCTACTCCTCTAAATAATTTTACTACCCCACCTAACCCTAATGCCAGCAATAACCCTGGGCTTCCCCATATACCCACCCAATACCTCAACAAGGATAGGTCTCAAAATTGGGTGCAAAATCAGCCTTAAGGCCAACCCCAAAATTAGTCAAGTCAAAGGGAAGTCCAACCTCTTAGCTCTGCAATAGGTCAGGCCTTCGACTCTGAGATTGAACAGATAGGTGAATATGTGGTAGAAGAGTTCAAGAAAGTAAAACTTAGTTTATCTTCCTTCAAACTACTCAAGGTCCCTACCATAAGGCACACCTTCTTTAGGGTACTCAATGGGACCCCATCCTCTAGCATGACATAGGAGGCCTCAGCCAAAAGAGTCACTTTTGAAGAACCTAGGCAAGAACCTATGATACAGGATAATACAGGGAAAAGGAAGGATGTTCCCTTAAATCAGTCTACAGGTAAATAGCCATAAAAGGAACTAGACCAGAACAATAGGTAGATTTCCAAGGATCAACCATCTAGGAAGATTAAAGACAAAACTGGTGATAAGAACAAAGCTCAAGTAGCTCAGGTAGACACACCCATGGGCCTCTTCCAAGGAAGATTGGAAACTGCCCCTTTCCTTACCACCATTCGGATATTCAGGAAAAACTTGCATAACTGCTTGCTTGATTCAGGAGTTTCTACCAATATTATGCCTTTGGTAGTATGTAAGGCTCTTGGAATTACCCCCACACCCTCTAAGAGGAAAGTGACCCAGCTGGACAAAACAGAGATCAACATTGTGGGAGAAATGAATTGGATCCTGATGCAAATTGTTGTAGATCTGAGGATACAACAATTCATTGATATTTAAGTGGCTGACAAACTTGATGCATATGGGATCATCTTGGGAAGAGAATTCACCAAAAAGTTGAATGGATATGCTGCCACTAACCATTCTCACATGTGACTGTCATGGAAAGGGCTGCCAAATCAAATCTGTGTAGATTGTGAGCCCCATATGAAATATATGATCACATAGTACAACAAACTAAATGAGGTGCTATTTGTTGAGATAGAATTGGGAAATTACTGCCCCTTTGCCTATCAAGACAAATTCAAACCCCAAGAAGAGTATGTCACGGAAGTACTCTTAGTGCAGTGCAGCCCTCCAACCGACTCTACTCAAATGCCTCTGAGTACAAAAATGTTGGTAGAATAAAACGATAAAACCGATGAAGGCGACAACTAGGGACTACTCAGTGGTTTCCAAGAATTCATGTAAAAGTGTGCAAGGGATCAACTCAGCTTGGGCACCCGAATGAATTTCCAGTATCTCTTACTGCCAAATTGGTGCAAGATTCACAATGCTACCCACTCTGAGCTTGATTATTGCTTATGCCAAACAATAGTAGAGCATGTCAAAAAATCAACTGTCCCTCAAAAGGAAATTCCAAAGGAGGTGCTAGCAGAACCACTTATTGTTCAACAGATTGTGCTACAGGATTCCCAGAAGATTACGGGAGCAACCACCCAACCAAAAGGAAGTAAGAGCCAAGTTGGACCTGAAGTCAAGGAACTTTCCATGTTTTGGATGCTCCTATTTGATGGATCTAAGTCAAAACAAGGAGTCAGTGTCAAGTTTGAGCTCATTAGTCCAGTGGGTAAGACTTTTCTTGTTGCTCATAGGCTATAGTTTTATTTCACTAATAATGTAGCAGAATATGAGGCATTAGTGCATGGTCTTCTTATGGCCTTAAAGAAAAATGTTAAAATGTTGCAAGTATTCGGGGACTCTGAACTTGTAGTTAAAGAAATTATAAAATTATACTTCTCTCATGATAGAAGGCTCGCAAACTATAGGCATAGGGTTTGGGATCTCTTAGAAGGCCTAGATGCACTTAATATACAATTGATCCCTCGTGCTCAGAATCATACAACCGATGCCTTGGCTCAAGTAGCCAGCACTTTGCAACCC
This sequence comes from Sequoia sempervirens, assembly GCA_007258455.2. NCBI lineage: Eukaryota > Viridiplantae > Streptophyta > Pinopsida > Cupressales > Cupressaceae > Sequoia > Sequoia sempervirens. Next base: position 260,605,462 of record VDFB02058242.1, read on the forward strand.
CTTTCCTTGTTCGGGCTCAAGAAATTTACAATTGAGTTGACATCCACACTATCTATCCTAGATAATGTCACTCACTTTTAGGTCTTCAATGACGATAAGCACATCCTTAAATTCATTGAGTTTTGATGTCTTCGCTACCCAAATAATTGATGAAGCTGACCCTGAAGAGGTCGAATTAGACAAAGAGGGGGTTATTAATCTCAAAACCAACACAATTCCCTGAGGCATGGTTCAACTTGAATGCATATTTGATTTGGACTAGATCAGAGACCAGGACTAGGAGACAAAGAATGAAGCCATAAGCAACCAATGCAATGCTCACAACCTTGGGACAACTGTGCAGATCAAAAATGTGTTTATTGGAAAAGTGTGCATGCCTGGAGAAAAGAAGGGAATCATTGATGCTTTGTGAAAGTATCACGACGTGGTGGCATGGAGCTATGAGGACCTCAAGACTTATGAAGCCTCCATCATCATGAACACCATCCCTCTCAAGACAGAAGTGAGGCCATTTTGCTAGCGATATCGTCCTATTAATGCCTTGTTAGAGCCCATCATTTACAAAGAGGTACAAAAGTTGCTTTCAACAAGGATTATCTTCCCAGTTAGGCATTCCACATGGGTAGCCAACTTGGTCCCAGTTAAAAAAAGGAATGGAGAAATTAGATTGTGTGTGGAATTTCATAATCTAAATAGAGCTTTGGAGAAGGACAACTATCCAATGCCTTCATTGGATGAAGTGTTGCAGATTGTCAATGGCTCCCAAATGATGTCTTTCCTCGATGGGTACTCCGGATACAACCAGGTGATGGTACAATATGAAGATCTTCATAAAACAACGTTCATGACCAAGTGGGGAACCTTTTCTTATAGAAGGATTCCTTTTGGGCTCATCAATGCTGGCGCCACCTTCCAACGTGCCATGTATATCGCCTTCAAAGATCTAATTGTAAAATGCATAATCATCTACATGGATAATTTAACTATGTTCTCTAAAAGGAAGAGTGATCATGTCTCTAATTTATGCAAAGTGTTTCAGAGATGTAGGGAGTTTGGAGTTTCCCTTAACCCAAAAAAGTGCATTTTTGGCATGACTGAGGGTAGATTTCTTGGGCATATCATTTCAGAATAGGGAATCTCTATAGACCCTGAACGTATCCAGTCTTTGCTGAAGATCCCACCACCGGGTAGCAAGAAATAATTAAAATACTTCTTTGGAAAGATCAATTTTGTCAGGAAGTTCATCACGGGTTTTGCTAAAATTGTTAAAGCACTCAATGCTATGTTAAAACGGGATTCCAAAGTTGAGTGGTCTCCCGAAGCCATAAAGGCTTCTGAATAAATCAAACGGGCCATTGCTGAGGGGCCGATGCTCATCAGTCCAAACTATCTGAAGTTGTTCTATATTTATTCATTCACTTCAGAACATTCTTGCGCTAGCATTTTGACTCAGAAAGATGATGGAGGAAATGAGCACCCGATCGCCTTCATGAGTGCTCCTTTGAAGGATGTTGAATTGCACTACCACAACATGGAAAAAAAAGCATATGCCCTTGTATAGGGAGTAAAGAAATTTCAGCATTATATCTTGCGTAACAAAGTGTTCGCCATTGTCCCTGACCTAACAGTAAAAATGTTGCTCATGCAAAATGAACTGGGTGAATGAAGAGCCAAATGGGTCACCATGCTCCTAGAATATGATATGGAAATACAACCGATGAGGTTGGTGAGAGTACAGGCACTTACCCGCACGATTGCTAAAGCAGTAGTAGAGGCCAGGCCTGAACTCATGGTGCAACAATACCATCTTGAGTATGTTTCCCTGAGAGGATGGTATGAGAACATTGTCTATTAATTGTTGAACCACAAGTGTCCACCTCACCTACAGGCAATCCAAAAGCATGCTCTTAGACTAAAGAGTAACAGTTACATATTATAGGGGTCCATTTTATACGAAAGAAATCATGAAGGCATTTATTTGAGATGCCTTGGTAAGGAAGAAGCAAACCAGGTCTTGAGGGAGTTTCATGATAGATTCAGCATTGGTCATGGATCTGAGCCTTCCACTACACATCAGATATTAAGAGCAAGATATTATTGGACAACCTTCTTCAAAGAAGCTCACTATCATGTTCACTCATGTCACATATGTCAAACAATCGCCACCAAGGAGAAGAATGTTGTCCCACTATAGCCCCTGTTGGAGCTGAGACCATTTGTGTAATGGGGTCTCAATTTCATTGGTTCGGTAAGCCCTCCATCATTCGCAGGACATAGGTACATTCTTACTGCTACTGATTATTGTACTAGATGGACATAAGAAATTGTATGTAAGCAATGCACAACTAAGGTAGTTACAAGTTTTTTAAAAAGTTTCATTTTAAATCGCTTTGGTTGTCCTTATGCATTAGTGTGTGATAATGGACCCGCATTTGGTTCATTAAAATTTTCTAGTTGGGCCTTTGACTACAGAATCCTTCTCAATTTTTTTCTATTTACTACCCTCAAGGCAATGGCCTTGCTAATTCCACAAACAAGAACCTGATCACGGTAATCAAGAAGTTGCTAGATAGGAATCCCAATGACTGGCATACCCAGCTCTGTTTCACCCTTTGGGTAGACCACACCTGCCATAAGTCCAACCTTGGTGATTCCCCATTCCATCTTGTTTATGGCCTAGAGCCCATATTTCCTATCCACCTGAAGATTCCCACTCTCCAATTTATCAATGACTTTACGAAGGAGGGGGTCGTAGAGAAGCTTGACTAGTTGAACTCTTGCATCTAGAAGAAGTCTGAGACCGTGAAATCAAATTTTTTTCCAAACATCAGGGTGTGGTTAAGAGATGGTTCGACTACTGAGCCAAATTCAAGGCCTTTAGAATTGCAAATTTAGTCCTATACTGGGACAAGGCCCATGAAAAGAAAGGGGGACACAACAAATTCGACAAGCTTTGGCTTGGCCCCTTCAAATAGCTGAAATTTTGGGAGACAATGCTTTCCGCCTAAAGACCTTAACTAGTGAAGATGTCCCATTGCCAGTAAACGGGAAGCATCTTAAGCATTACTTTCAAGCTTGAGCTCTTGTGGGCTCTCTTTTTGTAAATACCTGTATATAGGGTAGAATAGGTTATCTTTTGGCTTGCTTGCATTTTGTTGCGTCGCTGTTTTCTATTTTGCTCATTCATGGCTATTTTGTTTTGAAAGGATGTTCTCTATCCCTTTATGGTGGTCGTGCTAAGTCAATGAATGGCTCGCTTTGTTGTTCATCCTTATTATTCTTCAGATAAACATTCATTCCTGACTATTTGTCCCTGAAAGCCACCTAGGAATGATTTCCTTGTCTGAACTCTATTTTAGAACTTGACCCTTGGTTGGCTCTCTTTATGAATATCTCAGATCTCGCACAAAAAACATGTTAATTATTCCTAAGGACTATACAATGGCTACTATGATACCCTAGTAAGTGAAAAATACAAAGTCCTCTCCAGTGACCACTGCGACTCCCAAACCCTTTGTAGGCTTTGGTGCTTACACAGTCAACCAAAAGATAAGAAAAGAAGACAAGTTGAAAGAAATATCAAAAGAAATCAAAAGAAAGAAAATTCTGGAATCAAGTGACCGTATGGGTGTGTGGATAACTCTATCGGGGCTATGGACGTCCGACTGGTAGTAGAGCAATATCCCTGGGGTCATAGCGACAACTCTGTCAGGGCTATGAGCACCTAACTGGCAGCGGGCCAATGTCGAAGTTACTTTTGGTGTTGGACGATCTATGTGGCTTGCTCGATTGGATTAGGAGTCACTTGGCGTAGTCCCTGGGAAAGGAATAAATCCATGACAGACACATTTCTAAAATGTCTTGTACACTGACCCAACTAAGGTTCCTGTTCTCCCAGTTCACTCTTGAAATTCTACTCCTGGTCTTCGAAACTAGAGATTTTGGGTTCTAAATGAACACTTATCCCTAGAATGCTCGGGAGCATTTCCCAGTAGAGTCGCCATTTGTTGTGCCCTCAGCACACATGCCCCGTTCGGAACGGGGACCCTCTTTTCTTTTTCCTTATTGGGTCATTTTGTCGTCACCTCATTTTGCATGCCCCATTTTGGTGTCCCTAATGGTCAGCATATCCCTAAAGTCCCATCTTAAATTGACCATGTTTTGTCCACTTATCTTCGGTTAAGCCCTCAGGCTTTTCGGGCTTTCTTTGGCGATTTCCTTCTACCAATGGCTTTGGGCCCTGCCGGACCCAGCCCTCTGGGTTTTTGCTGCCGGGTTTCCTCTGGGGGTTCATTGTTCCCCGAACGGCGGAAGGCTACCACCTTCTCGAACCCCAGGTCCTGGATCATCAGTTGCCGCCGGGTTTTCATTTACGAGAAGTTACGGATTGCATTCGTGCCCTCTAGGTCCAAACGACCCGGCCACTGTTCTTGGAACTCCCTTCACCCTTCGTCGTCTTTGAGCGGTGAAACATCATTGGCACTCTTCCCTCCGGAGTCCGAGCCCCTTCTTGCCTCCAGTACTAAAAGGTAGTCTTTGAGCGACTGTTTCAACACGTCTTTTTTCCCATCGGACCCTGGACCTCCCGCCGCTGTCCGCTATTTTCAAATTCACCAACCAATGGGTTGGTTGTAAAAGTATTAAATGAGGCCATTAATTGCAATAGGGGGGTATAAATATTAGACCCCAACCTATCATTTTCACTTGTCAGGATTGTAGAGGAGGTCAGAGTGCTTTCTAGAAGAGATCAACCATTCACAGCTCACAGCCTGCTCGTGAGAGATCGTCATTGCACCTTCCGTCATTGATCCCACCACATCTTTTGTTGAGCTTTTGAGGTAAGTTTACCATTCGTTGCACCAAGAATTTTTTTATTATTTTACGTTTAAGATAATGAACAAGACAAGCTAAAAATGAATCCAACTGATAGAACATGCTAAAACCCACAAAACCCACATTTTGAAATGTTCATAAACCCTTGAATTGACCTCCTAAAATTGATCTAGAATTGGACTTCGCCACCATCATTCATCGCTCAGGGGCATTTGTACCCTCCGAGACTAGGTTTTCCCATGGCCATCAAGAAATCACAACTGAAAGATCTTCCAAACGGCGAATTTCCCTTTCGGGCCCAAACACTTGGGCCTCTGTCATTCGATTGCCGTTGAAGATTTGCAAACTTTGAAATTGGCCTCTGCTTTTCCCTCTCGGGCCCGAAACCCCAAAATTTTGTGTTCAAAATTTTGCTAAGCTTTCATCGTTCACAAATGGCAGAATGACCCTGTTTGCCCGAACCCCAGAGCCGGCCTTGCATCTCACCATTCAGCGTTAAGCACACCTAAGTCAACCTTCTATCATGACCCCGGGTCCTGGTCTACAAACTTTTGTCTGTGGAATGTCGTTGCAGCTTCGCCCTTTCATAGCGGTCATCTAACGACCGCCTTTCTGACCTCCAGGCCCCGAGCCTTCGTTCACCGAGAGAAAGTTCACATAGAAAATAAGACATCCAGGCTTGATGCCAGATCCAGTCTGCCGGGCCACTCCATCTGGGTTTCTGTTTCTGGATTTCCATTCAAAAATGACATAACATCAATGGCTTTCTACCTCTACAGACCCGAACCACCAACCGTCCTTTAGCCTTCCGAGTCCCGGTCCCCAGAGTTTTGTCCCCAGAATTTCATCTCCCCTAGGTCATTGGAGACAGCAAACCATAGACGGCTCTCGGAGCTTGAACCTCCGAGAGCCCCAAAAGTCTCTTAAATGACCTCAAATTTGAAAACTAACCTCGATCGATGTGCTCAAATTTGACCCTCTTCAACATGAGCCCCTCAAACCATCAAAATGTGAAGATGGGAGAAACCACCTGAATCACCCCGACCTATTTGCCCCTTTCAAAACAACATTCTTGCTAAGGAGTTATTTCCCCTTGGGCCCGAATTGTCCGAAATCCCTTAAGAAAAAGTGATTAATGACATCTAAAAGGAAAAATTTTAATTTTATTAGTCATATGATGTCCTCTTTGATTTAGTTCACAAGATTTTGGGCTAATGATAATGTTGTTTTTAAAAGGATGTACTCATCATGTCCATGCTTACAGGATATATGGAATTGAGTGCAGGACCCTCAGGAGGAACCACAGAGAAAGACAAAGGAAAGAAATTAGGCAAGACTCCTCGTGGGAAGGAGGATAAAGACCAGATGAATTTGCAGTTCCAAGGTGAACCTCTATGATCAAAAGTCACCACGGACTAGAAAGAAATCTCAGACACCAATATCAGCCACGTTGATATTGATGAGTTTACACAAAGGGCCAGGATTCACCCCAGGACTGACAATGCCAAATTAATTAGGCAGAGTGGAATCGTGAAGGCTACAGGCTTGCCCCCATCTCTCATTTCCCTTGAGCTAGTCATGGCTTGTTTGCAGGCCTACCAGCCCGAGACAAGGACGATCTTTGATAGAGATGCAAATATTCTAGCTGACATGTCGGCCGAGGGAATTACAAAGACTTTCCACATTCCTACCATTGAAGAAATGGAAACACCCACCATAGAAGAATGTAAAGCGACATGAGACGACAACCCGATGGGCTGCAAGAGATTGATAAATCAACATTGGCTCAAGGAGAAAAGGGGCAGCACTGTGAAGGTTCTCCAAGAACTCTTCAACAATGATTTCCATGAAGACTACCATGACCTAGTCACCATGTTGAGTCGGGTAATGGGCCTTCCCACTGCTGCATTCTTTCAAGAATGGATGGTATACTTTGTTGAATAGATCCTCCGTGGGAACAAGGATTTCAGCAGAAAATCCTCATTCTATTGGGGAGGTATGATAAGTGACTGCTTCCATGAGCAGTTCATGAACGTAAAGAGAAGCTCCAAATTTTACATGACCTATCTGGTCTATTCACTGGCAGAACAAAGGCAGTATAGTGGATTATTTGTAGCACCCGATGAGGAGCTAGGGAAAAGATTGAAAGTCTATGACAGACATCCCCAACTCCAATTTATAAACTTTAAGAAGGAATACTGCAGGGTGAATGACTCCTTTATTGGTCACATCATCTGATTACTTGGAGGGGATTTTGAGAGGAGAGTCTCTCATAGTGCACGAGTGTTCCTAAAGCAGTACACTTTCCTGTTCCTATAATTCCCCAAGTTCACCTATATTCGCACCCTAGGTTTCATTGAGAGGCCGAACAAGCTACCCCGATACCCCAATGAATGGATTATACTATTGGAACTCTCTCGATAGCTACATCATGTGCAAACCATCCTCAACAATAATCATTTGGTAGGGATCTCTTATCCCTTTACCTTCAAGAAAGGCATGTATAAACTATAAACCTCCCAATGTGCTGGGAACTCATAAAAGTAACTAGCAGAATACCACTTCCAACTACACACTGCTCGCCTGCGGATGGACCCATATGGGCATGTGAGAAAAGCGCTGGGACCAGAGTACACCGATTTACATCATGTTAAGGATTTCTAGGAAAATTTCCAGGATGACAAAGAGGTGCACACTAGGCACTAGATGAGGATGACTGCATACTTCATAAGAAGGGTGCAACTCTTCCCTATACCAGATCAGGTTGAGGAGGATGAAGGTACCGTCATGGATCCCTGATATAACACAGTATCCAATCTACCGCTGTTTGCAATTGATTGGGATGAACAGGAGGTCGATGACCTTGACATCATAACCAAACCCATTGTGGCCTGAACTGAAGAATGGATTAAAAGGAAAGTGGCCCAGCTAAAGAAACAAGGAATAGTCCTAACTTATGAAGGACTCAAAAGTTAGCACAGTGCCATGAAAGATGTCACCACTATAGTTTCAATGGGCGAGACATCCAAATATCCTCCAATCACCAGATGAAAGAAGAGGAAAGGAACATAAACAAAGTAGTCTTCAGATTCCAAGGTATACACAAGGAAGGATTCAGGAGGCTCACCTTCCAAGAAGCCCAAGTGAACAGGGGCCACCATGGAGTGACCTGTAATCCAAGAAGGTGAGGAAGAAAGGACAGATCAGCTAGAACCTTTTTTGAATCTCCCTATCTCGACTGCCCCATTGTCTCTCTCCCTGGCCATGGTTGCCACATCCTCGCCGACAGTAGACATCTCAGTCCATCTTGCCCCTTTACCTTCGGTGAAGCCAGTAATAGTGATTGACTCCTCTGCCGTAACTACCCATCATTCCTTCGCTGCCATGTCCACCTACTACATCACTCCCATTAGCCACAATGGCAACACTAATGCTCGCTCCCGCATTTCCTGAGGCTTTCTCAAAGCACATGCAAAATATCCCTTCTGAGCTCTCCCAAATCTTTATGGACCCCACCCTTCAGGCTGCCTTAGTGCAAGTCCTTGCCACTGCCACACCCTCGCAACCTCCCATGGGACCATAAGCAATAGAGGCCACAATGTTGATCTCTAAAGAATTGGAGAGGCGGGAGCAAGAAGCCTCAAAGCCACTTGAAAAGGAGGCAGACGAGTACCATGAACACCCGGAGTACAAACATCAACAAATTGATAGGGTGGCCTATGAAGAGGAAGGAACAAGCTCTTCCGAGAGTGGGGATTAGGAGGAGGATGCCGATAGTGAGGTCATCATACAAACCTTCGATGACGATCTTGAAGAAGAGATGGCCTGACAGCTGAAGCACAATGAAGAAGAGGTAAAAAGGTCACCTCCCAGTGAAGGGTAGGAGGACGATGGGACAGTAGAAAATGTAGAAACCCTTGCAAAGGAAAAACAACTGGAGATTGTACCACCTTCTCCTACAGAAGAAGTGGATAAAGAAGAGGACCAACTCGAGGAATACATACACAAGGGAGAACAAAATTAATAAATAGAGGAAAAGGAAATTGAGGTGGAAGGAAGTCTTAAAGGGAAATTGATTACTAAACCTCTCGTCAAATGCCTCACATTCACCCTAGATTATGATGAGGAAGAGGGAGACGACACCAAGATAAAAGATCCACAAATGGAGGGCCGAACAGGGGAGGGTGAAGGTGATCAAGAGCCATCAAAAGAAGAGTCTACCATCCCTTAGTCATTAGAAAGGTAGCTTGAGAAGAAGACTCCCACTCCTAAGGATCCGAGAGTGAGGCTAGAGGCTATCCTAGCCTGAGTGCAAATCTCAACTAGTAAAGAGAAAAATCCTAAAGTTAGATCCAGGATGACAATGGATGCTTTCAAGTCCCGAATCGCACAAATAGCAATGCCCATGGTAGGCCAGGCTGGTGTAAGCTACAAAATTTCCACCATCAACTTGGGGACCGCTACTAGAGAGAAGAAGGTGGGACATCTTGAGGAGTCAGTGGCTATAGTGGTGCACCTAACAAAATAGGACAAGGTCTCGAAGGACGAACTTAAGGCACAAGTGGTCGCCTTGATAGATTACATCCAACAATGGTCTTCAGTGGATGACATGCCTACCACATCTGCGGCTCCAGTCCAACTATTGTCTAAAGAGAAAAATAAAAAATTAGAGAAAATAAATAACTTGGACAAGACTACAGAGGGTTGGTTCCGACAAGTCATGTAAGTCGGGAACATGGGTATCAACTGAGTTGTTCGAACAACCAACAAGTTCTTGGATCTGTAGAAATCTCTGGAGAGTACGAAGAAGCTCTATGTTGACTTCTCTACAACATATGATTCCACCTGTCCAAAGATTGAGGCCATCCTCTGGTTATCAAAGGCCACATGGGAAAAGGAGCTCGCATTCAAAAGTGATGACCACTGGTTGATGGGTGTGTGGAGACGGGATTTCGATAACAAAAAGGTAAGTTTGGAACAGATAATAAATAAGGTGGATCCAAACATCAAATGGGTCAATGAAATTAGGGTGGACTGCACCCGATAACTGAAGTTGATGACGGAGTATGACATGCCCGCAGTGCAGATGGATCCAGAGAAGATAGAGCCTTATTTTCAAAAGAAGATGGAGGATGGGATGTCTAATGAAATAACAATGGAATTCATTAGTTTCACCACCCGTGCCCTCACCCAATCAGAGCTATTTAGGGATCAAGGCATAAAATATGATGAAGACTGGAAGAAGCTTGAGGATAATGCAAAAGAATGGAGTTACTAGATGTTTCGGTATGAGATTATTGAGGTGGATAAGCTCCAGCCAGCCATTCTAAAATTCATGGAATATGCAACTTTGAAGTAGGAGGTCAGCCCTATTATCAATGAAGAGCTCCTGAAGGAATAGCTACAACAAAAGAGCAGTCAGCAAAAGACAAAATGCTATAGTGTTGTCACTAAAGGACAAAATAGGGAAAGGGACAAGAGCGTAATTTTAAATTGTAATATATTTGAGGGTAGGTGAAACCCTATTTTGTAATGAATCTTGGCCACACAATGAAAATCAATCTTGGCCATTCATTTGGGCTTTGGAAAACTATAAATAAGGGCTTGCCTCTCATTTTCAAAGAGAGTTGAGTTGTTGTAAAGACATGCTGCTGAAATTTATAATGAAAATATATTGACTTGGTGTATTTTTTGATTTCTCCACATGTTTCATGGTTCAATATCATTGTTTTAGTTAGTTGTATGCTTGTTTTGATAGATTTTAGTCATGTTGTTATGTGATTATAGAAATTTTTGTTGTGTTGATGCCTTCCATCCCATACTTTTTGTTGTTTGTTGCTGGTAAATGGCCTTGCAAAGTTAGCTTGGGTAGAAATTTGAAGCTTCTCTTTGAATATTTATCTTTATTCATGCATGTAAATGGTGGATGAATGGTAAAGTATTTATAGACCTTTGAAGATAGCACATATTTCATGATACTATAGATTTCTTGGTTAAGTGGAATCCTGTTTGAAGGGAGTTGTCCATAGTAGAACCTCCATGGCCACTGTTCATAGTTAGTTGCAGATCTAGGAACCTTTCCTTTTCCTTGCTCTTTTCCCTTTTTTTAAGAAACAACCTGTGCTAAGGTTCATTGCACATTGTAAAGCCAAACTTGAAAAAAATATCAAAGTTTTAGATTGTTGTTCAAACCTATAGCAAAGTACACTTTAATATCCATCTTAGAAACTTCAGATTTTAAGGCCTGCCTCGCATCCAACTACGTAAGTCTGCCTTGTGATTACCAGCAAAATAACATCAAAATTCAACTGAGGAATTCCATGCAAGTCATGACCCGACACCTGAGAGACCTTGGGGAGATTTTTAGCAGCTTGCAGTTGCAGATTTCCTTTCAAGAGAGGTAGTGCACTTACGCATTACTTGTGTTGAGAAAGTGTGTAAAAATACCCATCAACAGGTACATGTCAAAGATGATACCAGTAAGACTCCTTATGAGCTATGGTTTCGATATAAGCCTATTGTTAGATACTTCACAATCTTTGGGAGTAAACTCTATATCAAAAGAGATGAAGATATAGGAAATTTTTATGCTAGAAGTGATAAATGAATCTTTCTTGCTTATTCTACTAAAAGTAAAGACTACCAGTGCTACAATAAGAGATTGAGGAAAGTAATTAAAAGTGCTAATGTCAAGGTTGATGAAGACATGGTTAGACCATCCAAAACCTATGGATATGATTTAGACGATCAGAATGATAGTTCAGATAAAGGAAAGAAAGTATAGACTCTAGATCAAGTTTAGATCATTCTGGTGCATCTAGAAAATCAAGAGGAAGAAACTAGTGAAAGTGAAAAAGTGAGATCACAAGAGCCTAAAGTTCAAGAATACCCTAAGACTCCAAGGTATGTAAGACTAAATCATTCAAAAGATCAGATTATAGGTGATAAGAACAAAGGTGTTCAAAATAGGAGAAGAATTGTAGAAGAATATTGTTTGATCTCAAAGACTGAACCTAATAATGTCAATGAAGCATGCAAAGATGAACATTGGCTGGAAGCAATGAAAGAAGAACTACTACAAATTGAGAAGAATGATACATGGATTCTTGTTCCTAAACCTAAGGACAAAAATGTAATTGGAACTAAATGGATCTTTTAGAAAAAATTGAGTGAGCAAGGTGAAGTTGTTAGAAACAAAGAAAGACTTGTGTGTAAAGGATATTCTCAGATGAATTGAATTTGAAGAAAAAATTTCTCCTGTTGTTAGGATTGAAGCTGTGAGACTATTTCTTACTTATGCTACTTACAAAAAATTCAAGGTTTATCAGATGGATGTCAAGTCAGCATTTCTAAATGGTGAACTAGAAGAAGAAGTGTATGTTAAGCAACCTAATGGATTTCAATTGACTAATCAGGGAGATATGGTTTGTCGGTTCAAGAAAGCATTGTATGGAATTAAGCAAGCCCCAAGTGCATGGAATTCTAGATTGGACAATTATTTTTTGAAGCTTGGATTTAAGGATACTTTTGAGTATCTTAGAGGGAAGCTAGGGGTTATTACCCCTCCTAATCAGAATTAAGATGCATTAACTTGCATCAGTCTATGCATTTTATAGTCATATCTTGTGATCTAGATTGATGTTGGGATGTCTGCTACTCAGGGGGAGTAGTCAGATGTTCAAAAATGTGGTTCAATGCTTGTGTTTCCAGAAAGATAATGTGTACCTTTGTCATTGATGTCAAAGGGGGAGAAGAGTCATGTGAAAAATTGTGAAAGAGTTAAGGAGAAAATAGTCAAAATCTAAGGGGGAGAAAGTGCTAAGAGAAAGTATCATTGATGGTGCTTTTCACATCATGTGTTGCCATCAATGCCAAAGGGGGAGATTGTTGGATATTGCTAATATGTGGTTGTCATTGATTTCAACACTATTTACATTAATGTCTTTAAGGTTGTATATGTGGAGGATATTGAGAAAATTGTAATAAAATAAGTTGCAGGTTGTCGGTGATGTAGTGAAGTTTAGTATGGTGGATAAATCAATATATTGATGATAAGAGGTTGAAAATTAAAGGGTTTATTAAAAATTATATCTATTTTATCCACATGAAGTTTAAGAGGTTAGCATGAATATTTGATTGAGTTATGAGTATTTGTGTTTTGACAGTTGGTCTGTTGCTTTAGTTGGTGTTCCTGAAAGAAGATGATGTGATTCTAGTAATTTGAGTTGTTCTAGATGATTCTATGGTGATTCATGATTCTTGTGGATGTTTCTAGATTGTGCTTTATTTGTGTTGGTCTGCATTGATCATTGTGCTCACAATTGGTGATTTTCTTCTGTGAGTTCATATTTTTCATGATCATGATCAACAGGGTGATTGTAGCATGTTGCAGATCTTTGAGGAATATTTTTTGAAGGTGTTTCATATTTGAGGATGTTGTTTTGGGTCCTTACTATGTTTTGGCTAACATTGCTTGGTCCACATTGATGAATTGTTTATTGATTTGGGCCGACAGTTTGTACACATTTCATATTTTGTTGGGCTAACATGTAGTCGATGTTATCCTTAGTTGTGGATATATATGATCAATTTTTTATACCATTTGATTGTATGGTCTGTGATGTATGTTGTGTGGGAAGTGCAATAATGTTTTAATGTTTCAAAGGAAGAAGTAAAGTGTTAAGAAGAGTGACCAGATGAAAGTTTTTATGTGCTTAACCGAAAATGTAATCAAGCATTAGAAGATGCTATTTTCTCAATTCAAAATATTTTAGATGTAATCTGAATGTGACAGTAAGATAGTGAGTCTTATTTTTGGTAGTAAGCCTTTTGTATTTAAGCAGTGTTTTCTAGGTAGTGTACTTGAATGCATGTGCATTCTCCATTTTTAATACTTTTAATAGGGTATAATCTTTTGGACTAACCTTCACTGTGGTTTTTCCCCTAATAGGGTTTCCATGTAAAAATCTTGGTGTTATGTGTGTTTTTGATGTGGTGATGGTTTATGCTTTCATGTTTATTTATTAGATCTGAGAATAAGTCTAATATATATAATTTCTATGACAAATGATTCACCCCCACTCTTAGTTGTCTTCCCTTGGGTTGTCAACACATCTTCACTAACAAAAACATGAAATGGAATGACATAATGAATCTCTTTTACTTTTTCATCATGCAAGATATTGCAAGAAGAATTTTCATGCATATCCATTTTCTCATCGTACCATGTAACTTCATCTTCATCACTGTTGTAAGGATATGCACATGTGTTGATTGTGAGTTGATTACAATTAATATCCTCATCCATACAACACATATCTTCATTTTCTAATACACTCTTTTCATTCTTGTGTATCACGTTCTGATTTTCTTTAATAAGACAACTGCTATCTTTGTTTTGAGACACCACATTTTGTGCATAATTACTTTGGGATCCTTCAAAAATATTTATCTAATCAAGTACCTAGTCTTGAGGCTACGAGGCTTCAATTTCCTTGGCAAGGTACTCAGCCCAGAATCATATATTTCACAAAATAGATCAATGCACACTGAATCCTTAGGTCTGAAATTTATGGGGACTTTCAACAAGGCATCCAAAAACCTTGAGAAAAAGTCATGTATTGATTCTCCTTTGTGTCTCTTCATTTTAGAAAATCCTTGAACAAGAGATGTTTGATCAACATTGCTCAAATTTTGATGACATTTAACATGGAGCTCACTATGATATGTATGTTGTGATGATGGAGAAATCAGAGTAGCATAATTAGCATCTTGACAAGCACTTTTATTATCTGATCCATGACTTCTATCTGCATGAGGTGTACTAGGATGACCAACACTCATAGCCCTATGTCCTTTCATCATTGAATATCTCAAATTTTTCTCAATGTCTATGGCAATTTGATATGCTTGGTGTAGGGTTGTGGGATCTTTATCCCTTAATAGATAGCTCATCTTTTTGTCAAATGCTCCTAAGTACATGACCAAACATTCAACATCATTTGGTCTTATGCTTTAAGGAATCTCTCTTATGATCTTTGAAAATATGAGATTAAAATAGGGGACTAACTCCTCTCCTCCTTTCTTCATGTTCATGAAATTTCATCTTATCAAAACATGGTCAATCCTTTCTCCAAATTGCTCCATGAACACTACCTTAAACTCTTCCCATGAATGAATGAAGGAAGCTTGCAGATAAGAGAGCCAATCCCTTTCATCTCCTCTTAGAGATTAAAAAAATAGCCTCATGATCATATCCTCGTTATCAACTTCATAATCATCTATCAAATTATTGAACTCTTGTAGATGTTTATTTTCTGATTCATACTTATCACCAATGAATTTTGGTAATTTATTTCTGACTTTAGCTAGAATGTCATTTGGGTAACCACTAATTCCACTGAAATTAATGGCTCTATACCTTCTAGTGCTGAAACTTCTTTGAAAATCTGGTTGGGATTGACCACAAACCATGGTTGCACTAGGAACCACAGAAGGATGCATATATTGAAGCATTTTGACATGCCTCTTTCAAATTTCACATATCAACTCTAAAGTTGATCATTCACTGCCCTATTTCTAGCTTTCATCATGACCTTAGAATATCACAATGCATAATTCAAATGCATCTAAACCTAAGATCCATCTAGTGGGAAAATTTAAAAACAAACATACTTCTCTGACATAATACATAGGTCATAAATTGAAATTCAGAAGTATGCAAACTTAATTCTATTGTATTTTTTCTTTGTTAGTGCTAATTCACTCAATAGAGAACCCAAGTTTTTCCTAAGACATTCAAATATGGTTTTCATGCACAAATTTCTTGAAAACCAAGAGTGACAAATACCTGGAAATGTTGCAACTACTACTAATTTTCTTTCTAACTAGAAATATTGTAGATCTGGAACTTTTCTTCAAATATTCAATAGGTTCTTTTGACAGAGTAGACACCTCTCTTCACAGAGGATGAACTTCAAGCAATATGAAGTTCTTTCATAGATAAATTTATTTTTGAGTTCCTTTCACCAGTAGAGCACCACAAATTATGAAACTCGTAGGTTCACTGTAACAATTTCTTTCTCCAAGTTTGAATTTCTTCAATATTTGAACCAAATTTAAAATGGAAAATAATATGACTATGAAATAACTATGTGCAACTGGAGATTCAAAATTCTCCCTAGTAGAGTCATCATTCTATTGGTGTTCCAAATCAACGGATCAAACGAATTCTAAAGACTAGCCATTTTCATATGTTTAGATCCAAAGATGGATTTAGCCAATTGATAGGAAATGGGATTGGAACACATTTCTCCTACACTTCAACCTTTGTAAGACCTAGGGGGTGACCCTTTACCAACACCTAAAGATTTAGACATACAATTAATAGGATATTTCTTAACAGATGATGCTCTAACCAAATTATGCTAAGAAACATAAAATATCATTCAACATTGGATACTACATTGAATTAATTTCATCAACCAGCATGGAGAACATGGCACACATAACTCAGAATACAGAATTGAAATGGTTTTTTGATTTAATAACTTGGGACCAAATTGAAATAAATAGATGCATGAAAATTGACCAATGCCAAGAAGAGAGATATGGAGTCATATAACTAGCATTTCATCCTACAGTGTTAGACATGTTTTGAAGATCTTTGAAAATTTTATCACATTATGACAACAAGACCATTGAAGCTTTATCTTGCAACCATTTTTAGAGATCCACCTGAAAACACAAGACTCTTGTCACATTTGTTGAAGCAATTACACTATCCCTTGAACAATAGGAAATAATAAATGCAGTTGAAATTTATTAAAGTAATTACATCATTCACAAAACAAAAGGCAACAACTATTTCAAATCAAATGTAGAAAATATGCATGAAAAAACCTAGATAATCTTTGATTATTGAATTCAAAAGAGCATTACATTTCAGCCATGAAGACTATTATCAAATAAAATATAAACATGGAGCTCAATTCAAAACAAAAACACCTCAGATTAATGACTAACAGTTATAATTCACCCTAGCTTTACAAATTTACCTAGAGCTTTTTCCTGCCTTGTAGAGCTTTCAGAAAATGGAACCCATACAAATGAGAAAATAAGAGAATAATAAGAAAACATAAGTAGCCCTAATGTTAATTCGTTGAAGATACATTGCAACTTATTTCCTATTGATTAACAAAAATAAACCATCTGGATGCTCTCTTCTCTCTTCCCTTGCAACAAAGTTTTCCTATGCCTTGCTATAGAAAATTCACTCCACGAAAAATCTCTCCATTTTACCTCTGGAAGTGAAAAATAGGTCCCCGTGAAAGCCTTTATTTCTGCCTTTTTGCTACACTTTATTTTTCACATGTAAATGCAATATTGTCTTTTTTTATTCTTGGATTTTCCTGAGAAAGTAAACCTTCACTTGTGAAAATAGTTACCTTGCTGCAAAATTAGTCCCTTGTAAATACTCTTCTTCCATTTGTGTCTATTACACATTTTCACCCATGTAAAAATAAAAACCCCAATAGCATTTTAGTTAGAGAAATTACTTCTCATTTTTCCCTATCTTTATTTTCACTCACAACAAGTGAATATTTCATTCACTTTACAAGGATAAATAGAAATATTGGTCGTGTATCATATAATAGCTTACCCATCAATACTTGGAAGCTTTGATTTAAAATACCTTCCCTTCAATATTTAAAAACTTTTACCCTCTTTCACCTTTCAACTACTCTTTTAGAAAAAAAAGGAAAACACTCAATCACCTTATCAGGCAAGGTTTAAATTTACTTCACTCTTTAAAGTAAAGTAAATTGAGGGTATTTAAAACACTATGCTATCGGGCCCATTTTTTATATATATTTGAACTTTCCTTTTTACTGGAGGCTTTCAAAATTTAAATCGAGGAAGCAAAACATTACCCCCATTCCTTTAAAATTTAAGGGCTCATCATTAGCCTTTCACTAACATTCCCTGCACACACCACAAGTTTTTTGGAAGATAATATTTTAATGCACGAGGTTTGCTAGATTCCTCCATGTCTTTATTATTTTTTAACTTGGTAAAAATTTTCAATAAAATTTATATGGAAAACACTTTAAAACAAATTTTAAGCCCATCCTTTACCTTCCTGCACACCCACAGGTTTTTGATTGCATCATCCTCAACACTACAAGGCTTGCAAGCCAAGTTTATAATTCAGCCAAGTCCTATGTGCAACCCAGATGGTTGATGCTTATTTGGCTATGCCCTAACTTTTATTTGGAGATGCTTTGTAAATCTTCATAGTCATGGCGGCAAAGGGAAATGTCTATAAGCACCTGGTATGAAACTCCTCCAACAACTTTGATGTATTTTCACAAACACAAGCTCAATAGTCCTTGCACAATCAAAACCAACATATCAAATAGGACAGACAAATCAAAATAGCCATTCATGATGAAATTTCCCATGCAGCTGTGAAAGTCGTGAAAGCCGCCTTTGGACTAATCAAAAGCAAGAATTAAACTTGCTTGTCCTCCAAAAATTTGAAATGCATTTTATATTTTCCCCAAATTCCCCTTTATATTTTCACAATATTTAAAATATCCATAATATTTTAAATATTAACATTTGAACTTTAGAAAAATTTGTGACTTCTAATTACACCTGCGGGCTATTTGGAGAAAATTCACTGCAGAAAAAATGGGACACCTGGAGCTGTGAAAACTTGTGTAGGATTATAATCAATTATTTAGAGAAAACCCATTTCCTCAAATTTTTCCCAACCCTTAAAATTTAGGTACCTCCTTTGTAAACTGGCCCTTGGGATGTGTTCACCGCAATAGAAGTACATTAAAATAATGTAAAAAATAACCTTTGTTCTTGATAAAAATGGAGTTCTGGACATTTTACACCAAAAAAAGAAATGGGTTGTCATTAGAATTCAAAATTTGACACTTTCCAGAACACCATTCTTGGCCCTGTCGCGATCAAAAAGCAATTAAATAACCCATGAAAACTTATCCTAGAGGTGCGAAATTGAAAAAACATGTAGAAATTTGACCAAATAATGCATTTCAAAAGATGGTTCAGAAAAAAGGGGTCTCAAGGTGAAAGATATTAATTGGAAAAGTTGCTCGCTCAGGCATTTCTGTAATTGCATCTGTTCAAGACCAATTAAAAAAATCACCATTTTGAAAAATATCAAATCAACTTCTGAGGGGATGCTACTGGAAACATAAGATCATTGAGGTACATTGAGTATGTGTGCAGTAAGTATTTGCTTCAATCATCATTCTTCAAAAGATATGAAGGGAAAAGTTGACCTCCTTGAAAGGTTTCAAAAAATGTAGGTGCAAAACTGAAGAAATTGCATTTGTTTTTGACCTGGTAAAAATATAAAATCAGCTCATTGGGATCTAAAACTAGAGCAGGGAGTACATTTATGTATGGATAATAGATAGAAACAATCCTTTTGTCTTGACTATTATCCAACTATGAAATATTCACTCGAACAGGAGGCTACTGTGTAGAATTGAAAGTTTGCAAACAATAGAAATGTGCCAAAACCCTCCAGTTTCGCTTTTCAAAACCCTATCAAAACTAATCATGGGAAGATGAAAATTGACATGCATGTTCACATATGTCACATGAGTGGGCTTACAAAGGAATTTTTCATGAAAATCAGTTGGCTCCAAATTATGGCCCCTCAAAGTGGGTCACTTAGGCAGATTTTTTAGGTGCACTTTTGAATGTGCAAAGGAAATTTTTTGAAAATGGGCACTTCATATTTGGAAAATTTAAAAGTGCCATTACAATGTTCTCAATTTTTTTCTTCACAATGTTCAAAATTTTAGCAAGGAGATGCTTAATAATGCTTTGTATTGAAATGCAGATACAGTAAAAAGGAAAAAATAGAAGCTTACCTTCATATATATTTGTGAAGAAACCTCACATACCCACAACCAAAACCATTACTAGTAGCTTCAGCAAAGTCTCCAATGGAAGCCATGAGAAGGGCAAGTAATTTCAGCACAACTGAGACACAAATAATTCATCAAAATTTAATGACAGTCGTGGCCAAAAGGCCCTATTTCTCATCAAGTAAAGCCAAGGAATGAACAAAAACGCAGTCAAAGACTTACCATCGAATGAAGAGGATCGAATGCATCAAAAAAATGAAGGAGAAGAGCTCGAATGGTGGCTTCAAATCCAAACCATAATTTCCCATGGCGGCATGTAGGAAGAGCCTCATTTTTTCCAAAGGGTCGACAAAAATGATGGTGAAAAAATGTGCTTTGGGTTAGTTTTGTGTTAGGGCTTTGGCTGATGTGATTTTAATCATATCCTTTTCATTTTTCAATTCCTTGCTAATTCTTCATGTGCCTAGGCCGAACCTTTCCTATGGCTTTTAATTTTTCCTTTGCTTTTTCTAGAAAATCAAATAAAAAATCATACGCCATGCTCATGGCCACTCATTAGGGTTGCCCCATTTTCCCCCTTTTATGCCCTAGAAACTTTTCATGCCAATTTCCCTTGAAGATCAAAGTTCGGTCATTCATTTTTTCCTAAGTTAAGTAATAATAGGTGGTGGGCATATATATTTTTTATGATTCTTTACATAAAAACAAAATGTATAAGAGAGCACCATATAATGTTTGATTTGTTGCAAAGATTAAATGCAACAAAATCAAAATGATTAAAGATAAAAGGGAGAAAAATTAGAATGTTTGAGGATAAAATTGAAAAATTAGATGAGGGAAGGAGACCTCTATTTTTTCTTTGTAAAACATTAATTAAGCAAGTGTTTCTATAAACTGCTTGATTAAATGTTATCTAAATGCAATTAGGAGATGCACTTCAATTCACATCAGAACTTTCTATTCCTAAATTTAGTCTTGGGTGAATTTGAAGAAAAGATGCCACACTGAAGTTTCTAATTTCAGTTTCTAGTAGTTTGCACCTGATTTTGAGGCCTTTTTGGATAGACACCTTGGAGATGAGAAGTTTCAATCTTTTTGGATGCTTTTGGGGCTGTGTTGGAGGCTGATTTTTAGGCTTTTTGGAGAAGCTAAAAAATGTAGTTCAGTCAATTTTTGGAGAGGTAGTGAACCTGATTTTTCTATTTTGGCACTATAGGGTCACATCTTAGCTATAAATTTGAGAAATTTGAATTTATCAAGGTTTATAATTTTTTAGTTTCTCACTCTCTTAGTCACTTTGAGAGCTTTGTAAACTTGTTTTGAATCAGATTTTGATGCCTTGCTCCTTCACTTGCAATAAAGCAACAAAGTTTTACTTTTCTCCTTCTTGTCATGAGCTCACAGTGATAGTCAGATTTTGTTGTGATTCAGTTTAGTGAACCCTTCTTTGTCCTATTGTTGTGGGTTATTATCAAGATTTGCTAATAGGTTCAAGTTGCATATTGTATTTAGTTTCCATGGAGTCTTTATGCAAAATACTAATGAGCTAAATGCATTAAGGTGAATTGTGAGAGTTAATTATTTTGAAAGAAGTGTTGTGAGTTAAGTTTTATCAGGATCTCAATATCTAGTTGGTCATCATAAGTTGTAGGTGTTAATTTTTAGTTTTCTCCCCACTCCCCTTTTCTCCAAGAGTTCATATATTAGGTGATTAACTAGAGGGAACCAACCCACTCTGTAGATTCACTCTCTCTAATTGGTCTACCCACAAACCAGAGAGTGTTTCCATGTTGTGACAGGATAGACAACTGCAACTTGCCTAAGGGTGCAATCCTGATCACCAACAATTTTTGGCATGCTAAGTGGGACTCTAGAGTCTAGTCTTTAGAGTTGTCTCAAGATTGTGAACTATTGTCTAGTATATGCATCAACTTTTTCTACCTATAGAGGTCTCAAAAGTATACCTGGTGGCTCCTAATTTCTAGTTTGATTGTAGATTTAGTGCAAAAAGCTTATGATAAGGATTCAGACTAGATCTAGCCCAATTCCATTTGAATACTTGTAACTCTCCCCACCAAGAAGGAGAGGAAGAACTCTGAGGAGAACTTTTGATTCAACAAGAAGAGCCAAATCCACACCTCTGGAGCTCAGTCCCATAATCTTTATAAGGAGTACAACTCCAGTGTCTCAAACACCTCTGATGGAAAGACAACTTTCCTTTGCACCATTTAATAGGGGCAGTTCATTGTTATTAGTGAGGCACGATGATATTCTTGTGGCTCCTTTAAAAGGGCTACCCTACTTCACTAGTGAAGATCAGTCTACCCCGATTGAGCACATTGGGGATGTGGCTACACTTTGCTCAGTACACAATGTAACATAGGAGAACATGGCCCTGAGACTATCAACTACCTCATTAAAAGAAAAATCTCTACAATGGTTCTAGGGGCTACTAGCTAATTCAATAGCCACCTAGGATTAACTTGGTGATGCTCTACACAGGTAGTTTGTAGACAAGTCAGACCACCTCTCTTTGTTAGAGTAGTTGAGCACCATCAAGCGTGCTCCACATGAGCACCTAACTAATTTCAATTACCATTTCCAGTGAACCTGGGACAAAATTCCCCTAATTGTCAAACCCTCACCTAAGCATGCCTTTCTTTTTTATCTAAAAGCCCTGAACCTTGAGATATCAGTTATGATTTAGTCAATGGGGGGTTTTATATTTCCCAATGCTTATGAAACTGCAATAAGGGCTGAAAATTGTCTTATTCAGGAAGGAAAGATAGCCCCTAGACTACCCATGCCTATCTTTCTTGAGATCCAATCACTTGTAAATCTGCCATCTATAGCCTCTATACCTATTGTGCCAACAATAGGTTATCAAGCTGCTACCCATGAAAATGTCATCCCTAAGAAAAATAGAGAAATCCAAGAGATTAGGAGTATGTTGCAGTCTTTGGGAAAGACTTTTAGAAATGAATTTGTGAGTCTTAAAAAATAGGCTGATAATAGCAAAGGCCTAACCCAGTCCCTCATCAACAAAATTAGCAAAATAGAGTGTCTTTTCAAAATGATTATCAAAGAAGAAATTTTAATCCCAAGCCTTTCTGACCCTATGATCCTAATGTTCTTGGTCCTTCAAGAGAGCTAGTACCATAAAACAACTTGAATCAAGAGAAAGAGTGGTGCTACCCCTACAATTACCCTCATAATCAGGTTGCATGCATGAACAAAATGGAGAACCAGGCTGTCATTGTGTAGAGTAGTTATGTTGGCCAAGAAAATATGTCAAATGGAGATATAAAACAATGAGACAATTCTGAAATTGCCTTTAGAGTGCTAATTTTTGTGGAATAAATAATTTCCAAGGTTAGAACTAGCAAGGTTCACCTGTTTTAGCAAACACAAGATCAAAAAGAAGAGCAAAGGAAGTTGAACAACAAGCTGTAATAGGCCAAAATTAGGCCATTGCATCACAAACTATCCTAGAAATGCACCCAAAGGTGCATATTCTATAGAGAGAACAACAAAAAGAAAATGATATGGTTGTATCTGCAGTTCAACATAAGGTAAACCTTGTATCTTTCAATGTAGTGGAGCATTTAAAGAAGGCTACAATTAGCCTATCTATTATGGATGCACTGCATATCCCAGTACAAAAGGATTTATTACAAAATGCTTTGTCTAAGTTTTCATCTTTAGATGTTTCAAATGTAGAGAAGAACATAATGGTCCTTGCCAATAGCTCATAAATAAAAGTTGAAAAACAAAATGGAGAAGTAAAACCTCCAACATTTTAATTGAGTCTTATAATTGGGGACAAGCTCATCCACAACTGCATGATAGACTCCAGAACTAGTAGCTCTGTGATGCCAAAGAGTGTAGCCAATAATTTGGGCTTAGCTTATGAACCTGTGGCTAAAGGTGTAGTATAATTGGATGGTTCTACTATCCAAATAGTAGGAGTTATTAAAAATTTAGCCCTTACACTACATGCTTGCCCAAACTTTGTTTTCCCACAAGATGTTCATGTAATTGAATTGCCACCTCACTTTGCATTGTGCATATCTAAAGATTTCACTGCCAAATTAGGAGGTTTCCTATTGGCTGATTGATCTCATCTGTTCTTCAGAACCCATTATGTTACTAAGGTAACCATTAGATCTGAACCTTTGGCCAAGGACCACATTGAACCTTATACACCTAGCCTGATTAATGTCAACCTTTGCACCATAGATGGGTTGGAGAATCATCTCATGGCCTCAGACCCCAGTACACCCAATAAAGGGGAAAATTTGGATGAGTTGGTCACCTTAGACCATAACCCTTATCCTTCCAACTACATCAGGGAAGAAAGGTTGGGCACTTATGTGATTCAAGAGGTAGATACAATAGTTCCAAATCTGGTTAAAGACTAGAATCAACCTCCAACTAGTGATGAAAAGTTCCTAAAGGATGAGGAGGTGATCAAAGAGTGGAAGGAGTTTCTCTTCAGTGATAAAATTTTAGATCAAGAAGAGGGTCTTGGAGAGGATGAGACATTTTTCCAAGAATGGATGGAGGTGTTGTTTGAAAATGAGACTTCAAATAAAGAAGAAAGCCCCACTGAATATGGAAAGGTTGATCATGAATGGTTGGAGATGCAGATTGAAAATTAAGCCTTGGATCAGGGGGAGGTCTATGATGAAGAATTTCTCATAAAAGTGAGTAGAGCTATTGAAAATTATTTTGAGAGAGAAGAACGTATGGATAAAGAAAATCCATTGCTAGAGTATTTTTATTTCTCTATTGGAAATTGTGAAGATACAACCATGGTTTAACCCCAGCTTCCAACCGATTGGTTAGAATGGTTACCTAACTTCGATGTTGAAGTTAAAAGGAGTATATCCATGATGGGGTCAATAACTACTAGTGAACAGATGTTTCATGAGAAGTACTTTGATAAAATCTTATCTTAGAGAGAATATTTTTTGTTGGATGAGGAGCTGAATGATAGTATGGTAAGAGAAATATATGAAATAGAGTTTAGAGAGTTTTTTGTTGTAGACTTTATCCTGAAATGGGATGAGAACAAGAATAAGCTAGGGAGGCATACTAAATTTTATGCAATCTAGGAAGGCCCATTTTTCATAACAAAATGTAGAGAGCATAATTCATTCTAGCTCTCAAGGTTAGCTAGAGAAGTACTTATGATCCCTATCAATGGGATCCATTTGAAATACTGTTTCTAAGGTTTAAAGTTTTACTTTTGTATTATTGTAGAATAGCTTCTACAAATAAGTGTTTTTGAAGCACATATTCTTTTATTTTCTTTCATAAGTGTTGTTTCACATGGTTTTCTGGCCACTAGGGCCTGGTGTTCTACTTTTGTTTGGTTTTTGTTTCGATATTTTGTTGTTGTTGGAGGAGTTTTTCAATTTCTGATTCATGAATTTTCTAAGTTTTGGAGGGGCAAAAGTGATTCCATTCCCAAGGGTAAGTGCACCAAAATGGTTCCCAATACGGGGGCTTAAGTGGCTACTTTTTTTTTGAAATCAAGAAATACTGACATTGGACGTGAAATTGAGGATAGTTACACTCAAAATTTATAGATGGAACAAAAAGAAGGATTCAAGTGCTCTGAGTCTACTTTCTAAACTAATGATTTATTTTGAAAATGGTTGAGATTAAGGGGTTCAAACAAGGGACGTACACAAATTGGTGTTATTTTTTTCAAAAAAACATAACATAGCAACTCTTGTAAGACCCTCGTATGGTGAACTTTTTTTTAGTATTTTTAAAATAACTATGTTCAAAAATTAGCAAACATAATGTGGTTGATGCACAATTTTTCTAATAATTTTTTAATGAATATTTTATTTTTTACTAATTTTCAAAGTGGACACTTCTTGAAAAACATAATTTTGGCCGTGCTAGCCCTACAAATTTTGGAGACTAATTGAATTTTTTTTCTGAATTTGTAGAATGGAGTCTAGTTTCTAAAAATGTAATTTATTTTAAATTTTAATTAATGGTTAATTTATAACAAAAAAACACCAAACACTATTTTTTTCTAAAAAAGAGACATACAAACAAAATAAAATATGTGTGAATGGCTTAACATTGTCATAAAGTGAAAAAAATTATATCATTGGATAGCTAAGAGAGAACCTAACATTACGCAGATGTTCTATTTGTTTGATATTGAACCACGTGCAATCTTGGTAGTGAGCACAAACCTGATTATGTGAAATATTATAGAATTTTCAAAAACATGTCACTGGTTGTTGGGAATCCCCACCAAGCCTTTGGGTTGGTATTACAAGGAAAATACCAATCCCAAGGCTTTGGGATTCCCAAAGCAAGATATAACATGAGTGTGCTATAATGCGCTCATGTTGTATGTTACTTTGACATGGTTTTTTGTTTGCGGGGAGCATGTCTAGCAAGCCATAACGTGAGTTCAGTATAATGCACTCACATAATGTCTTGTTTTATGTTAAATTCCACTCTATTGAATGTATGTTTATATATTTGTATGTTTGTATGCACATGTATGCTTGTATGTCATGTATGTATGTATGCATGTATGTATCAATGCATGTATATTGTATGTATGCCTACTTGTATGTAAGATTGTATATACGTTCATGTACATGTATGCTTGTATGTATGTAGGATTTTATGTACATATGTATTTATGTATGTCTTTAGAGGGAGGGAGAATTTTAAGAGAGAGAGAGATATCTAGAGTTGTCTAGGTAGGGTGGGAGAGGGAGAGGGAGGGGGAGGAGG
>VDFB02058242.1:260632086-260689673 GCA_007258455.2 Sequoia sempervirens
GTAGGAGGGAGAGACTCAAGAGAGAGAGAGAGGGGGAGGGAGTGGGAGAAATATAGAGGGTAGAGGATAGAGGGTATAACGGTTAAGGGTAGAGGGTAGATGGGGAGTGAGATAGAATTAGGGTTTAAGGGTTGATGGTATAGGGGTTAAGGGTAGAGGGTAGAGGGGAGAGAGATGATACTAACATTGCACCATATGAGGATTGTTGTACATTAACAAGATCGAGTGAGCTACACTCTTTCCTTAGCTTAAATGTAGGTTCATGGAGTATCGATGCATGGAAGATGACATTCTTTTGTTCTTCATGTACAATGCAAGCTTGAAATGATTGAGTCAGGGGAGTGGGTTGAAAAATGTTTGAAAAGTTATCTTAGCCCACTTCACATGTATCACCCTCTGATGACATTGGAACTAACAAAGATGGAATCATCGGTTGACTTTGACCATGTATCATATCTAGTTCAACCAGGTAATATATCTACTTGCTTAGTTTTTGAAATTCCATATTATTATATTACTTTGTAGTGTATTCGTAATGTTGACTAATTTCAAGATATTTGCTGCACATATCAATGCATGACATGTTTATACAATTATTGTAGATGAAGACAACAAAGAGGTAATGAAATATTATTTGGGTTGTGTTGAGGCTAAAAAGAAATTAGAGGCCCTAGTTATAGATGGAGAAAACATTGAATACCCTACAGGATCGGTTGTTGTTACTGGAATGTGGCTTAGAAAGTACCCACATAAGAGCCTTAAACATTGGTTGTTTCAGGACTTTGACATGCATCGTAAGATTCTTCATTACTCAAACCTTGTCTTGGAATCCAATGTTTTTTTGACCAAATATGGGGGTAGACCTTTGAACAAGGTCTTGTGGAAGGTCTGTGAGTCTGACCATGAGGAAATACTTGACACAATAAAGAGTATAGCAAACCCAGATAGTTTGTTGGATTAATTTGTGAGTATGCACATCAGTTCTTATTAATTTATACTTGTATGCATATTAATTTTTTTGATGCCAATGCTATCATCTTCTTTTACTTTTCCTATTTTTAAGTAACCTACTAAAAATTGATGGTGTCCTCTTGCAGAAAATGTAAGTTTATGAGCCATCCAAGAGAATCTCAGCTAGAAAAGCAATGCAACATCCTTATTTTCATGATCTTGACAAATTTCAATCATGATTTTAAGCCATTACAAAAGTGCGTGAAAATCTTGGTGAGGTAATTTCAAGTTATTCATTTGAAGTTAACCTTATCATGATCAGCTATGATGTAGACATTATAAGAGCACCTCAAATTTCAAGCTATTCTATTCATGAGAGGTTTTGTGTGCAATAGGTATCTTGGAACTCCTAGTGAAGATGTATGACCAGGAGTGACTAATTTGAGAGACTGGCATTCCTATCTATAAGTGCCTTCTATCTATTTTCATTTCATTTCCATTTTGGATGCTCTTTATTTTTCTTCTTTTACTTTTCATATTTATAAGTAAACTACTAAAAATTGATTGGTCTCTCATTGCAAAAAATGATGATTTATGAGCCATTAAAGAGAATCTCAGCCAAAAAAGCAATGCAACATCCTTATTTTGATGATCATGACAAATCTCAATTCTCATTTGAAGTCATTATAAAATAGCATGTGTAACTTAGCGAAGGAATCTCAAGTTACTCATTTGAAGTTAACCTCATAATGAGCACCTATGATGTAGACATTTAAAGAGAATATTGAATGTATGAGTGAAATTGTAAAAGATTTGTGAGAATGAATTACCTAAGGCATTGTAATGAGATTTACTTGTAATGAGATTTAATCAAATATTGAAATTTTGGAGTTCATGTTTGGTGTAGGAGCACCTTGTTCTCTAAATTCCTTCAATAGACAAAATTGCAAAATTTGAATTTTGAAATGTAAAAAATGTGAAAAAGGTCATGTGAAGGTCATATGTAATGTATTCAAAGTATCAAACAAGTCATTAGGTGATTAGAGAAGTGATATTGCACAAAAGTTGTCATTTGGTGTAAAAATGCAAAACTTGCATTAGTTGCACAATTACAAAATTAGTAAATAAAGAATGATGTTTTTTGTATTTGTAGCACTTTTATTTTTTGTTTCAAGCTTGTGCAGATTGTACAACACCTTATACTTTGATTGTTGATTAGTTTTCTTCAGAGCAAGGAGTTAGGTAACTTTTGAAAGTATTTTGAAGTCTTTTAACTTAGATTTGGGGAAATAAGAACAATTTTATCATAACTGGTTTGTAACCCTCAAAATAGGGTTTCGAGAGTCCATTAAATGATAAGATTTCCATTCCACTGATGTAGGGTTAAGTAAGTCAATGGAATGGATTGCATTTAGGTATTTTTCAATTTGAATATGTAAGAAAGGAGTGTCAATCTTCACTAAAACTCAAATGAATGAGTTTCAAATAAAGTTTCAACCAACAACTCTCTATCTCTTCAATTTTCACCATTCACTTTGCCTTGTCTAGTAGGTTAGTAGACCCTGGTTTTAGACCTTTTCTCACAAACTTCTCAAATGACTGATCTAGATAGCCATTATTGAGTTACAACACATAATTCAAAATTAATAGTGATTTTCTTGGAACATGTGCATAAAAATGACCTTCATTGTCCTCATTAGGCTAACTAGCCCTAATTTACGAAAGAACATACCTTTAAACATTCAAAAACCCCCTGAATGGGTAGAAATTCTCATGTATCCAAACCCTCAAATCCACAATTTGTCTCAGGAGAAACTCACTCCACCATGCCAAACCACAAAACCCTTATTTTATGCTAGTATGAGGAGGGTTTATTGAAAAGAATGGTTCCACACCTTACCAAAATATTCCACCACCTCAGACCTTCTTAAAATCACCTGCACAAATTCAAAAGAAAATCACCCAACCTCTACATACAATATTTTATCAAACCTTAGGGTGAAACCTTATTTTTCATGCCCTTTTCCATCAAAATCTACAGGGGCAGCAACAGAAACCCCATAAAACTTATCCCCTTTCACCAAATAAGAACCCTAACATCAAAATGGGTTTATAAATATGTATTGGGTCTATGAAAACACAAAGATATTGAAAAAGAGAAGACAATCACCCTGTACAAAATCGTACAGCTCAAGGAAACATAAGATTTCTAGTAAAAATATAGAAAAATGCAAAGAAACAATGAATTTTACTGATCTTCTTCTAAGTACATGATATATTTAGGCTAGGCATGGTAAATATGCTAGGAATCATCATTTTTCACACCCAAACATGCAAAATCACTCTGAGCTACGTTCAACTGGCTTGATCCCTTAAGGGTCCAAAGTGCAAAAGGGAACCAATCTTTGACAGGGTATTACTCGAAAACCATGGAACTTATGAAATATACATATGAGCCTACGAGATTGAGTTGGGCCCCTCTACAATAACCTCTCTCAGTTTTTGTTATCTCAGAGTGAGTTTCCCGTGGTGTCCAATTTTCACTTGATGGAAAAAGTGTCAAATGCAAGCAGTGTAAAGTTGTAAAGTGGTGCAACTTTCATTCTGCAACTTGTGTGACCAAAATGACTATTCCAACACATCTGAATAGGTATGTTTACACTAGGCATGGTCCTCTTTCACACCCAAACAACCTGAGTCACTCCAAGCTACGTTCAACTAGATTGATCCCTTAAAAGTCCAAAGTGCAAAATGGCTACAAACTTTAGCATGTCATTACTTGGATACAGTGATGCTTAGAAACTTCCCATTTGATCCTATTGGATCAAGTTGGGACCCTTTAAAAAAAACTCTCTTGGTTTTCGCTATCTCATAGTGGTTTTATCGTGGTGGAGGATTTTCACTTGGGAAAAACGTTGTCAAATGCAAGTAGTTGAAAGTTGCAAAGTGGTGCAAATTTCATTATGAAACTTGTGTGACCAAATAGACTATTCCAACATGTATAAATAGGTATGTTTATGCTAGGCATGGTCCTCTTTCACACCCAAACATTCAGAATCGCTCTGAGCTACGTTTACCTGGATCGAACCCTTAAGAGTCCAAAGTGCAAAATGGCTGCAAAATTCAGCATCCTATTACTCAGAGATCATGATGCTTAGAAACTTCTTATCTAATCCCATGGGATCACGTTGGGCCCTTCTACAAAAACCTCTCTCAGTTTTCGCTATCTCATAGTGGTTTTCCCTTGGGAAAAAAATTGTCAAATGCAAGTAGTTGAAAGTTGCAAAGTTGTGCAACTTCCATTCCGCAACTTGTGTGACCAAAAAAACTATTCTAATACATATAAATAGGTATTTTTATGCTAGGAATGGTCCTCTTTCACACCCAAACACACAGAATCGCTCTGAACTACGTTCAACCAAATTGATCCCTTAAGAGTCCAAATTGCAAAATGGCTGCAAACTTCAACATGTTGTTACTCAGATACCGTGATATTTAAAAACTTATTGTATAATTATATGGGATTGCACTCAGCCCCTCTACAAAAACCTCTCTCAGTTTTTGCTATCTCAGAGTGGTTTTCCCGTGGTGGTGGATTTTCACTTGAGGAAAAAGTTGTCAAATGCAAGTAGTTGAATGTTGCAAAATGGTGTAACTTTCATTCTACAACTCATGTGACCAAACGATTGTTCCAATGCATTTGAATAGTTATGTTTATGCTAAGCATGTTCCTATTTCATACCCAAACATGTGAAATCACTTCAAGCTACGTTCAACCAGATCGATCCCTTAAGAGTTCAAAGTGCAAAATGGTGCAAAATTCAACATGTTGTTACTTGGATACTATGACACTTAGAAACTTCTCATTTGATTCTATGGGATCATGTTGGGCCCCTCTACAAAAATCTTTCTCAATTTTTTCTATCTTAGAGTGGTTTTCCTGTGGTGGTGGATTTTCACTTGGGGAAAAAGTTGTCAAATGCAAGTAGTTGAAAGTTGAAAAGTGGTGCAACTTTCATTCTGCAACTCGTGTGACTAAACGGACTATTCCAATGCATCCAAATAGGTATGTTTACACTAGGAATGGTCCTCTTTTGTACCCACACATGTAGAATCACTCTAAACTACATTCAACCAAATTGATCCCTTAAGAGTCCAAAGTAAAAAATGGTGCAAACTTCAACATGTTACTCAGATACCATGATGCTTAGAAACTTCTTATTTGATCCTATGGGATCACATTGGACCCCTCCACAAAAACCTCTCTCAGTTTTTGCTATCTCGGAGTTGTTTTTCTATGGTGGCAGATTTTCACTTGATGGAAAAAGTGTTAAATGCAAGCAATGCAAAGTTGCAAAGTGGTGCAACTTTTGTTCTATAACTCGTGTGATCAAATGGAATTTTCCAACACATCCAATTAGGTATTTTTACACTCGGAATGGTCTTCTTTTGCACCCAAACACGCGGAATCACTCTGAGCTATGTTCAACTGGATCGATCCCTTAAGAGTCCAAAGTGCAAAATGGTTGCAAATTTCAGCATGCTGTTACTCGAATACCGTGATGCTTAATTTTTTTTTTCTAATCCTACAGGATCACATTGTACCCCTCTACAAAAAAATCTCTCAATTTTCACTATCTCAGAGTGGTTTTCCTGTGGTGGTGGATTTTCACTTGATGGAAAAAGTGTCAAATGCAAGCAGTCCAAAGTTCCAAAGTGGTGCAACTTTCATTCTGCAACTCATGTGACCAAAGAGACTGTTCCAATGCATTTGAATAGGTATACTTATGCTAGGCATGGTCCTCTTTTGCACCCAAACAAATAGAATTTTCTCTGAGCTACGTTCAACCAGATTGATCCCTTAAGAGTCCAAAGTGCAAAATGGTTCCAAAATTTAGCAAGTTGTTATTTAGATACCATGATGCTTAGAAACTTCTCATTTGATCCTATGGGAATGCGTTAGGCTCCTCTACAAAAACCTCTTTTAGTTTTTGCTATCTCAGAGTGGTTTTCCCATGGTGGTGGATTTTCACTTGGGGAAAAAGTTATCAAATGCAAGTAGTTGAAAGTTGCAAAGTGGTGCAACTTTCATTTTGCAACTTGTGTGACCAAATGGACTATTTGAACACATCCAGATGGGTACATTTACACTAAGCATAGTCCCCTTTCGTACCCAAACACGCGTAATCACTTTGAGCTACGTTCAACCGACTTGATCCCTTTAGGTTCCAAACTATAAAAGGGAAGCAAACTTTGACAGGCTATTATTCGGAAACCATGATGCTTATGAACTCTTTTTCTAAGCCTACAGGATGATTTTGGGCCCATCTACAATAAACTCTCTCATTTTTTGTTATCTCAAAGTCATTTTCTTGTGGTGTCCAATTTTCACTTAATGGAAAAAGTGTCATATGCAAGCAATGTAAAGTTGCAAAGTGGTGCAACTTTCATTTTACAATTCGTGTGACCAAAAAAATTGCTCCAATGCATCCAGATAGGTGGGTTTACAATAGGCATGGCCTTCTTTCACACCCAAACACATAGAATTGCTCCAAGATACGTTCAACTGGCTTGATCCCTTGTGATGGCATGCAAAACAATCAAAAAGAGAAACATACACACAACGGTTGAGAAGTTTGAGTATTCCACACAAAAAGCATATGATCATTGGTGTGGAGCACCTTGTTCCTCCATTTGATGAAGAAGGTCTAGTTTAGTGGTTTTAGTCATTATAATGTCAAATAAGGCCATGATAGGCCATTTTGTAATCTTGCTTTTAGTTTTGAGTTAGTGTGGGGTCATTTGAGTCAATTATGTAAGTATGATAGGGAGTACAAATAAGAAAATAACATTGGTAAAGGAATTGGAATAGATTACTAACGCTGCCCCTATTGAAAATTCAGGATTTAGGCCTTAAAACCAAAGCTAGATGAGGTGAAAAGAAGAAATTTCTTAAGAATAAGTTAGAATAGGTCAGAAATAGGGTGAGGTTTTGGGTTTGATGTGTTCAAACGGTCTGCAAGGACAAAGGATGTCAAAATTATGTTATGGCACGATGCCCTAGTTGGGAAAAAAGGGGTTTTGAATGAAAAAGAGAGGTTTGAGGGAGTAAAAGTGGGTAAAGTCAAGGGGCAACATAATTTGGTGATCAATTAAGTTTGTGCAGGTAGAATGAAGAGTGTTGGAAGAGGTTTTGAGGTTGTATGATGTCTAGATATGGGGTTTTCAATAAACCCTAGTGAAATTTGAGAAAAAATGAGGGTTTAGAGGATAGTGGGGTTAGAGGGCCAATCACGCCCTAAAAATTCTAGATTTTGTGGATTTACAAACTAGTAAATGTTTCCCAATGGTGTTTTGCAATTGAAAGAGTGATTGAGAGGGTGTTGCTTTGTTAAATAGACCTATTGGGGGTCTAGGACAGTGTTGAGTCCATTTCTTATTTGTATTATAAATTATAACTTGCTTTATCCCGAGTCCATTTCGTATACGAGAAATAATATTTCAAAAAGTTGACATATAAATATTTCAACGTGTTTATATTGAGATGCATCAAGAACATAACAATTCATTTTTCACTATCAGGATTATGCTGTGAAAATGTTTAAAGACTATTGAAGATAAATGTTTGTATGATAATGTGTCAAGAAGTTAACTACTTCATCTATTATGAATATTATGTTTTGCAAGTGTTGTGAAGATTATGTATCATTTTCTTAATTGAGTTGTTCCAATCAAATGATTAAATATATTGGAATATTTTTATGAATCATTTCATGGAATACCAATTGAAACTGTGTTTTCTTCTTTTAGATAGTTTTTTAGCATCAATCAATTAATATTCAAGACAAACCATAAAGGACAACAATGATAAATGCTAGGGATAACCAATTAATAAGTATACATGTGAATAAGTTAAGCATGTACATGTGAATAAGGGAAGGATAAGTTCTCAAAAAAACATAAGCCTTGAAGTATACACACGAATACATAGTATGCACAAATTAATACAAAGTATATGCAAGAATACAAGGTATACACATGAAAACATGTAAGTCGCAAAGTATACATTGGAAGTCACAAAGTATATATGCAAGTTGTAAAGTATACACTTGAATACATGTAACTCATATCTATTGAACCATGAATTTAGAATGCAAACATAGACACCATCGATAAAAAATATTTGTATTAACCAAATAACCATGTAGGAATACATAAACATATGTCGATATAAGTATGAAATAAAAGTAAAAAATAGCCATATAGGCTTATGAGAATGCCATATAGGAATACAATGTCAAATATATCCAATACAAAATATCTACCAAACTGCCATGTAGGCATACAAAAAAGGGATTTGGAATCAAAAGTTATTTCTCTCCATGTTCTTGAAGTAAACTCTTTCCCTTTTCTTATTGATCAGATGGTGATACATCTATCACTCATTTCTGTTGTGCTCAAAGAGTGCTCCT
The DNA here is from genome assembly GCA_007258455.2 of Sequoia sempervirens. Classification (NCBI taxonomy): domain Eukaryota; kingdom Viridiplantae; phylum Streptophyta; class Pinopsida; order Cupressales; family Cupressaceae; genus Sequoia; species Sequoia sempervirens. The sequence goes on from VDFB02058242.1 coordinate 260,640,510, forward strand.
CCTACTCCTAGTGTTTAGTTCTTGGTGAATTTTTATCTGTTACAATAAGACTTAAAGACATTACTATATGGAAATTACATTATAAAAAATGATATATTTAGCAAAATAATCACTTACCACCATTTGATGATCACTCTCCATGAGGGAAATATTCGCATGCCTAGGCTAAGGCATGTTGAAGCCCTGTATAAACCATCCAAACATAAATTAAACTAAGAATCAATAATGGTTTGATTTTTCACTAACTAACATCTATAACAACGAATGTAAATTGAAATTTAGTAATTTTCCTCATACCTCCTCTGTCAGAGCCATCGAGGATTATATAGCAGATGAAACACCAATCTCCATTTCCCTTGTCACATTTAGAGGTGTTTCCGCTTGCAACATCTAAAAATAAAACAACAAATTATTCAATCACAAAAACTATAATAGCGATCCATGTCATGACTTATAATGTATGAGATAATGAACAAAATTTTGAGTACTTATTAAACTATATATTTATGACTATCATGCTTACTATTTTCCCTATCCATATCTTATTCAAAAGGATTTGTTTTTAGGCTTTTAACCATAGCAGTAAGCCGATGAACTGTTTGATCAAATGCTTTCGTAGACATGTATGATAACTATGGTGGCATAGAGAAGGTAGTGAACTATTTGAAAAAATGCCTCAAAGAAATGGGGTCTCATGGTGATGGAATTCCATTACAAACAAATGCACGTCATGGTATTCCATCACCATAAGGCCATATTTGGGTATGTACAAGATCATGATGAGCCAAAAAGTGGCGATATGATGGGTATGTGTAGGGTATGTGGCTAACCATTTTTTTTTACCCAAAATTGATGAAACAAAAAGGGTTTTAAAGGAGATTCTCAACTTTCCACCAATATAAATTATGCTTTACTTTGAATTTAATAAATAATTATTATTCATTTTCTATTTGAATTACAACTAAATTCTTGATTGATAGGTTGATTGGAAAACATCTATAGCTTCAAATGATATCACATTTTTTGAATCCAAAACATGTGTCACATTCTATGCTTTGCATACTATAGGATTTAAAAATAAAAATTCATGAAGTTTTGACCAAGTTAAGGTGGTTTATTAATGAAGTTTTTATAATTTTTAAAAGTTGTAATAAAAAACTCATAATTAATTATTTACTTGGAAAAAACTACAAAAAAATATGCATCACATCGAACATGAGTCATCTACTTTATATCTAAAATCTTATAAAAATAACTATCATTTTATTATGGTTAGGTGGTCGACAAACACCTACTTATTTTTCCTTGAAATTTAAGTACTAATGCATTGAAATTTCAAATTTTCACCAAATAGGATTTAAAAAAACCTAGTAGTTTAGAAACTACATTCAATTTGCTATGGACTATATTATTACATATTTTTGAAATAATATAGATAACTTATTCAAATTTTTATGTCAAGTTGCCTAACTCTAATTTTTTGAATTTTCTACCACTTAAGGGCTTGTTTTTTCCATGATGATCTTGCACATACCCATTTCTTTCAGGAATTTTTTTAGAAATTTAATTGCATTCTCTATGGTATTATTGCTTACTATTATGTTTTGATAGAAATTTTTCCAAGCATCCATAGTTTGTTGCAAATCACCTATTTTAGGATTTTTTCCATAGCACGAAGGAAGTGAGTAGTTTGATAAAATGCTTTGGTACACATGTATGGAAAATGTGATATCATAGAAAAGGTGGTGAGTTGTTTGAAGAAATGCCTTGAATAAATGTTGTCTCATGGTGATGGAATGACATTCCATCATCATGAGACCACATTTATTCGAGGAATTTTTTAAAAATAACTACCTTGTCTATGCTATTGCTTACTATTATGCTTTGATAGATTTTTTCCAAGCATCCATAGTTTGTCGTGTAGGTGCACCTTTGCAAGCACATGCCTCCATGAGGAAAATTTAGGAGTTTGAATTGGTTAATATGTTTTGATGATGTAATAAGGCTTAAATAACCATTTTGGAGGTTGTAATAGTCTTAGTTAGTTAATTTAGGCATAAAGTGCAAAATTGCAAAATATTGACAAAGTTGTCAATTACAAATGTTGTAAAAATGTAAAAAAGGTGTAAAGGCATGGAATGCCAAGGTTCAAAGTAGTTGTAGAGGTTATTGAGTCATTGTAGGAAGTTGGAAAGGTTGGGAAATGTTTAAAAATTATATGATCCATTGATGTAAGTTGTTGTTGGAGAGATTGAAGGAGAAAACCAATAAAATATCACTATTATACTACTATTTTTTTGTGTTTTCCTCCATTATCTGCTAGTGTACAGTTTCGTATAGGTGGTAGGGCATCTTTCATGTGTGTGAATTGAAAGAGTTAGGTGTTGGAATCAATTTAAAACTAAATTTGAGTGTTTGATATTGAGTTTTAATTTAAATGACTTGACAGTGTTGGAAATACAAGGGCCAAAAACTGAGAGGGGGGGTGAATCAGTTGTCTCAGAAATTCAAAACTTATTCAACTTATTAACCTTATTCTTAGATCTGAAAATTAACTATGAAAGCATAAATCAACAACACATCAAAAACACACATAACACCAAGATTTTTTACATGGAAACCTTGTTAGGGAAAAAACCAAGGTGGAGGTCAGTCCACAAGATTATACCCTATTAAAAGTATAATGAAAATAAAATATGGGGAATGCACATGCATTCAAGCACACTGCCTAGAGCTCACTGCTCAATTACAAAGAAGACACACTCTCTTACAAGGAGATTTAGATTAATGCATCCAAATTTTGAACTGAGAAAATAGCATCTTCTAATGCTTGATTACAGTTCCAATTAAGCACATTAACACTTCTTCACTCTTCTTCACTCTTCTTCACACTTCTTCACAATTCTTCACACTCTACTCTTCCTTCAAATGATATTCGCATATACACACCCAATCGACATCCACTAGCATACATTTGTGCACTTCAATTTGAATAAACAATCACTCTTATATACCCGCAACATGAAATTTCATTGCTACAAGTTGGCCAAAAATAAATAATGAAATGAATATAAACTGTCAGCCCAAATCATTAAAGATTGTCAATGTGAATCAACCAAAGTTGGACACAACTTAGTGAGGACCCAAAAAAATATCTCCAACATGAAAAAAATTCAATTAATTACCCCTCGAAGATCCACAACACGTTTCAACACCATGTTGGCTAAGGACAAGAAAAACATGAACACACAAAATAAAATCGCCAACCATGATCACAACTATCAATGTAGATGTGCAACAAAGATAGAGCATGATCTAGAAACATCCACAAGCAACATGAATCACCAAAGAAGCATCTACAACAACTAAACTAACTGAAATATTATCATCCTCAATTAAGAACACCAACTGAAGAAACAAAAAAACTGTCTCAATGGAAATCTTCATAACTCTATCAAATCTTCATGTGGATCTTTGAAACTCGACGTGAATAAACTAGATACAATCAACAACAAACCCTTTAGTCCACAACCTCTGATCATAAATGTACATAACATACTGACAGACTAAACTTCACTTTATCACTGGAAACTTGCAACTTATTTCTTTACAATTTTCTCAATATCCTCGACATATACAACTTCAAGTGCATTTATGCTAATAGTGTTGACATCAATGACAACCGCATATCAGCAACACAACCACAACATCCAACATACATGTCATTCCACCTTTTTGTACCCACTATTTCTTGGTGGAATGGACTTGAATAATGTAGGAGTAGGTGTGGAAGATAGAGATTAGGTTTGGGAAGGATATTTGGTGAGTTTCTCAACGTTTCCCTATTGTAAAAACCAATTTTAGTGCCTTTGAGCAAGGCTAGAGTGAGTTAGTTGAAGAAAGGGATAGAGAACCTAATGGAATCTCATGAGATCTATGTAATTAGATGTGTTTAGACAATTTTTGTAAACCTAAGAGGTCAAGACTGGTCAATTGTGAGAAAGAGAGTACGAAACCCTAGTTAGAAAGGATGAAAACAGGTGAAAAGTGAGAGGTTCATGAAGGAAGTGTCATAAAGACTTGAGGAAAGCATCAAAGAAGTATAAAATGAGCATGTGTAGACATAAAAAATCATGATTGAGGTTGTTTTAAGCTTGTGATAGGTCAGGGCATAAGAGTTTCAATAAGTCCTAGTTGATTGCAAAGAAAGTGAGGGTTTTATGAAAAGGGGTCTAAATGAGTGAGTGGAGACCTGAAAGTTGAATAATATGAGGTTTTGTTGGCTTTATTATGACTATTTAGTGGGTTCAAGGTTTGGTTGTATGTTTGGAGAGGTGTCTCTTTGAAAAAGAGGCCTAATTAAGGCCTAATTCAACGTTGAAAGCCGGGTTTGGAATCAATGATCCAAAGGAGTTGGTATTGAGATTTTGATATGTGAAAGTAGGCCATGATGGGTGTCTTATTTGGGGATTTGTTAAAAATGTTGTTTGAGAAAATTGAAATTTTTGATAGGAAAAGTGGGTTGGCTGACCTAGTAGGAAGACTAGGTAGAAGTTTGAATACAAAGGTTCAGAATTGAGTTTTTGAGTTGAAAAGTGGATTGAATCCTTTTGAATGATGAAGTTAAGTTATTTGAATACCCTGCATTGCATTAGTTTGTTGGAAAGCACATTTTTTAAGCTTTTAGCCATAGTAGTGAGGAAATGAATTGTTTGATAAAATGCTTTGGTAGACATGTATGGAAAATGTGGTAGCATAGAAAAGGCGATGAGCTTTTTGAAAAAGTTCCTCAAATAAATTGGGTCTCATGGTGATGGAAATCACCATGAGACCGCATCTCTTTGAGGTATTTTTTCAAAAAACTCATTGCCTTGTCTATGCTATTGCTTGCTATTATTCTTTCATATATTCCTTCCAATAATCCATAGCATAGACAAGTCAGTGAATTGTTTGAAAAGATTTCAAGCGGTAAAAAGTGGTCTCATGGAATGCCATGACAAGAAAATGCAAATGGAAGCTTCTCCTAGACTTATTACTTATGCTATGTGAAGTAACTGCATCACTGTTTATGTTGACTTTCTAAACAACTATATTGTAGTTTAAATTTTTTCATCTATCAACATCTAGTTATTAGCTATTGAATGTTAAGTAATTCTTTGAGTTTGAATGATGTACAATGCAACATAATCAATGATATGAATAAAAATTACACTAATATATTAAGTACAATTCATTAGTTAATCTCTTTATTCTATTACCTGCATGTAGGTTCAACTAAATCCACTAGCATTGGGAGGTGTTCCCTTGAAACCTCCAATATTAGCCTATTCAACATCCAAAATCACATATTAAAATACCATTCATAAAACAATGCTATTAACATGTAATAAATTTAAATTTTTTTACTAGTTACATACCCCACCAATAGGTGTACTACAAGAATAACTAGGTGTAGGGCCGGTGTATCCATTCTCAACAATGTGACCCTACAATTTTATTAAAATCATAAAACTAAATTAGTTAATCTTGCATTTAAAACTCAAAATTTACTAAATTAAATTCAATGAACATGCTAACTTTCACCTGAGTATCAATGCCATACACCTCATGCAAAATGTCAGCTTCCCTCTCCATCTCCATAGTTGTAGATGGATCTTGTATAGAAGCCTCTTGAGTGTTGGTGGGGTCATGTGAAAAAGTTGCTCTGCAAGATTGACACACATAAGTTGAAAGCCCACCACTCGAAGACTCCCCTGGATGGCACTATAGAATAGGGCTAGTATGCTAGATGACACTTTGGTTCAAAGTTTTGATCACCTGCAATGTCTCTACATCGGCACTTTCCTTTACGATGGAAGACATAACAATGTGCTCATGAGGAAACCTAGCGAGAGCTCATCTCCCTATCCGTGTAGGATCCAACTGTGCATCGGGTCTATCTTGAGCCGACCCTCCACCTCTACCCTAGAAGTCCCTCATATCAAAATAATTTGGGATTTTGTTCAATATGAACTCATTGTATAGTTTCCTAAGGAAATATTGCGAGACTTTACAATTGTTGCATGGTGGGTAATAAAAAACCATGTACCACCTATCATAAAAATAGTTCCTAATCTGTTGGTTGTGGCACCAATGAATAGGGAACCTCTTCACATTGAGGGTAAGATTTTGATTTGTGCATGGGTCAAAGAATAATGAGCACAAATCACCTTTTGTAATTTTTAAATCCTTTACATCTTTATATGATAGTTTATCCGTGTAATAAGCCCTATCCGCCTACCTCCTATCTTGACATCCAATTATTTGTTTGTTAATTGAATCTACATTTTTTAACATATCTTTCAATAAACTTGCCAGGGTCATTCTTTCCATGGTTGAACCATTTGGATTGCTCAACCTACTGATTAAATCCTTAATTTGTTTTTTGTTGTTCTCAATTTCACTCATTAAATTTTGTTGAGTGACAAGAGGGTGTTGAGTGATTGGTGGAGGAGGTTGTTGTTGTGGTTGATTTTGTTGTTGAGGATTTAGTTGCTTTGCTTGTTGAGGATTTTGAGGGTTTGTAGGTTGATTATCATCTCCTACAAATTCAAAAAAAAAATCAAATACAACCTAAAAATAACAAATTCAAAACAAAAAGCAAACAATCCTTACTTCTCACACCTCCTCTTCATTTGACACCATCCTTGTGATGAAATAGCAATCGTTGATGAATATTTTTTCAAAATACCTCCTCCTAGAGCACGAGCACAAAAAATGGGGGTTTTGGCTGTGGGAAAAAGAAAAAACACAGTTGAAATATAAAAATGAATCCGTTTCACTTTTTTTTTGGTTTTAACATGTCATAACACGAGTGAATTATAACAAGCTCATGATATGGGATCATTGTGGCTGAGCCTCAAGCTCAACACACCAAGCCATAACACGAGCACTTTATAACGCACTCATGTTATGACTTCTCAAAACTTTTTTTTAAAAGTGGTGAAAAATTGGCTACCCATCTCCATGCACCCACCCCCAATGGATTTACATAAGGCAACTGGCCTAATGCTTAGTAGACAAGCATCTAGTAGAGGTCACTAAAAATGCTATCAAATTTTCACCACAACTCAATTTGACAGAGCTAGTTTATTCAAGATTCATTTTAAGGTGAAGCATTTCAATTTACCTATGTAGATGTTTAACCATTGCAAGTGTTTGATTTTTTTGTGGAATATAGAAATGCAATGTGTTTAGTTGCTAATTATCAATTGCATCGTTAAGTATTGCATGAAATGAAAAAGGAAATGCTTTCATTATGATATTCATTCATAGTGTTTCAAACATTGTTTTACAAAAGGAAAAAAATACATAATTGAACAAGTATTTCACAAATGTTGTAATTGTATTCATTGGATAATAAGAACCAAGTGTCCCACACAATCTGTGGAAGTAGCTGAGACAATGTATCAAAAGGAGCATGCTACACTACTAAATATTGAAGAAATAGAAATCACATAAGAAGGAACATAATCATCATTTCCTGATATCTTCAGTTGATTATGGAATGGTGCTCCTTTCTTTGTTCTTGAGCTCCTAGTAGACCTGCAAGAGATGTTAAAATCTATTAGAACTCTAATTATGAACATTCCTACATGAATAATCAATAGTAATGTAGGATGTTGCTTAGTGATACATTGAAACAATTGAGCAAGAGAAAGAAGTGTGACAAAATCCAAGGAGGAAACATCATAATAACATATTTCTTTAATCTAACGTTGTTTGTTTCCATGTGCAGGTTTAGGAAAAGTCATGTTGCTAATTCAGTTTGAATATCATAAAGCATGTGGTGTAAAATGTGCCCCCACAAGGGTTGAGACCCGACATGCTTTCCCTCAACATCCCATAGAGGGGTTTTTTAGAAACGAAACAACTCAAGTGCTCAAAGAAAAATGCATCTAAAGGAGTGCATCAAATGACATGAAAACTCAAGCAAGTGATCACCTAGGATATTCAAGTCAATTGCAATGAAATTAAAATCATAGGTGATCCATTGCTCAAGTGAACTGCAATCAAGTGCATCATCACATAGTGTGATAGTGAACAGGCATACATAATGCCCTATTACAAATCATGCAATGATGAATGGAGAAAATGAAATGAAGAAGCTTCTAATCATCAACATCAGGTACTTTTATATTTCAAAATATTCTATGGAATGATAGCTTTCACATCATCATGTTTTTGTTCAAGAGATAAAAATGCATAAAGAGTACAAAAAAGAGTTTGGCTCTATCAATAACAGAGTGAAAAATGGTTGCAAATGAGCTACTAAAGGTAGAAAATGAATGAAAAGATGGTATGGTGAGCTAAGATGTAAGGCATTAAGTGTTAGGACTAGATGAAACATAATGTAAACAACACTATTTCATGGAGCTAATTTGCAAAATGTAAGCTTATTTCAGTATTATGGTGCATTGTTGCATAATTTGTGATCTCATGAAACATAAAACTGAAGAGGAAAAGGTGAGAATGTGTATGTTTTCTGAAACATTCAAAAGCATTAGAATCATGACAAGTGGCTGCAAATGAACCACTGAAAACATCACTAAAGTCAGTTAAATCTATTACATCACATTGAATCATTGTATAAAGCTAAAGGAGTGTCTTCAGAATGTCAAATGTTTTCTCAAAATGTAGCTCAGGACAACACTGTTAATGAAGAAATTTGCAAAATAAAATGTCTTGTTTTAGTATTTTCAATGCTAGGCTGAAGGGAGATAACAATACATTGTTTCATTTAAATGAGAAGCTGAAGGTGCATTTTTTTATGAAGCATTCAAGTGCATCAAATGAGTGAAAATAGGCAACAAAAGTGACCTACAATAACACTTAAGTGGCTGAAAAAAAATGATTGCATGATAAGAAATAAAGCATGTCAATATATAGTACATTTGAAAGTAAAATATGTATGTTGCATGGTGTCATTTGGTTCTTTCAAAACATAAGATTATGCTACAACAAGCCAAGTTTCAAGCTATGGTTTCAAATGAGTGCAAGAGAAATGGTGTTAACCCGGGTTTAGAATAAACCCCATATAAGTTTACATAGTGTTTTTTCCAAAAACTTCAGAAATGGGAGTTTAATTCAAATTCAAAAAATGAAGGAAACCCTAGATATCATTCTCATACCCACAACCTAGAGAGGCCAATTTTTTTCTTTCATGAGCCACAATACCCATTTAGGGTTTCAAAATCAAATGCAAATACAAAGGAGAACATTAAGGGTTCGAGCCCTTAGTAAAAAATGTCTTCAAAATAGTGAAGTAAGGTGCTACAGGGCCGCGGCCATGAAGGCTTTTGAAAACCCATGAAATGGATAGCTCACATTCAGATAATTGTTTCTATTCAACAACAAGTTGTTTGCATTGTTGGTCGATCCCTATCAATTTCATTTAGCAAAAGGAGGAAAATATACAGTCAAGCCATGGCCTGCACAATGGCCTCAAGTTTTTTTCTTCACAATGTTCAAAATTTTGGCAAGGAAAAGATTAATAAAGCTTTGTATTGAAATGCAAATACAGTGGAAAAAAAAATAGAAGCTTACCTTCGTATATATATGAAGAAACCTCACATACCCGTGGCCAAAACCATCACTAGTAGCTTCAACAAAGTCTCCAATGGCGACCATGAAAAGGGAAAGGACTATCAACACAATAGAGACACAAAGAATACATAAAAATGTAATGACATCCATGGCTAAAAGGCCTTATTTCTCATTGAGTAAAGCCAAGGAATGAACAAAACCATAGTCAAAGACTTGCCACCAAATGTAGAGGATCAAATGCATCAAAAAATCAAAGGAGAAGAGCTCAAATGGTGGCTTCAAAGCCAAAACCTAATTTCCGATGGTGGCATGCAAGCATAGCCTCATTTTCCCCAAAGGGCCGACAAAAATGATGGTCAAAAAATGTGCTTTGGGTCAATTTTGTGTTAGGGATTTGGCCGATGTGATTTTAATCACATCTTTTTCATTTTTCAATGCCTTGCTAATTCTTCATTTGCCTAGGCCAAACCTTGCCTATGGATTTTTATTTTTCCTTTGATTTTTATAGAAAATCAAATAAAAAATCATACATCATGCTCATGGCCCCTCTTTAGGGTTGCCCCATTTTCCCCCTTTTATGCCTTAGAAACTTTTCATGCCAATTTCACTTGAAGATCAAAGTTAGGTCATTCATTTTTGCCTAAGTTAAGTAATAATAGGTGGTGGGCATATATATATTTTATGATTTTTTATATAAAAATCAAATGTATAAGAGAGCACCAGATAATATTGGATTTTTTCCAAAGATTAAATGCAAGAAAATGAAAATGATTAAAGATAAAAAGGGGGAAAAATCAAAATGTTTGAAGACAAATTGCAAAATTAGATGAGGGAAGGAGACCTTCTATTTTTGCTTTGTAAAACTGCACCTTTGTAAAACATTAATTGAGCAAGTGTTTCGATAAACTGCTTGATTAAATGTTATCTAAATGTAGTTAGGATATGCACTTTAGTTCACATCAGAACTTTCTATTCCTAAATTCAGTCTTGGGCGAATTTGAAGAAAAGATGCCACACCGAAGTTTCTAATTTTAGTTTCCAACAATTTGCACCTGATTTTGAGGCCTTTTTGGATAGACCTCTTGGAGATGAGAAGTTTCAATCTTTTTGGATGCTTTTGGGGATATTTTGGAGGTTGATTTTTAGGCTTTATGGAGAAGCTTGAAAATGCAGTTGAGTTGATTTTTCAAGAGATAGTGAACCTGATTTTTCTATTTTGGCACTATAGGGTGATGCAGACCCAAGGTGGAAATCAACTTGAAATGACAAATAACAGATGGTCAACTCAAATTTGAAATCAAATCAAAAGAACTTCACAATTCCACTTGTTAGATTCATTCTTTCCACCAACACAGCCAAACAACTTCAAGGGACTTTTCACCCAACTTTTCCAAAATACTTGCCAAATAAATAATGGATTTAGACACCCATTAAGGACTTACACAACATACTTCAATATCAGATGTAACTCCTTTGGACCAGTTTAGACTTCCAATACACTCACCATGGGAAAAACAAGGAAAATAGGTCAATTTAACAAAGAAAGTACCCTTCAAACTTATCCAATCACCTTGAAACCTTGGGGCAGAAAATTAAATGTCCCAAAACCACATAATCCACAATTGGTTTGCACCTGTACAGCCAGAAACACTCCCAACTCAAAAAACCTCATTTTCTAATGCAAAAACAAGGGTTTTGTCAAAATATTCATTCCTAGACTTGAATAAACAAATAAATGGTTCAAACACCTTTCATAGGGTCTACCTTGAAATTTTAAATTCTTACAAACTCAACTCCATCAATAATTCATTGAAAAGCACTTCAAAGCCATCACTTTTCAAGGAAAAATTGCATTTTCAGCCCTAGGGCATCACACATTCACCACAAAAATGATTTATTTTGATGAAACATTAATTTTAACATCTAACCTAATACATTTTGAACCAATCCACTGAGTTACAGGAGAAAACAGTGGGTGGATTGGTCAAAATCTCATTTTTTTGCCTTTAAAGCCCTTAATGGAAGGAAAACAGGGTACTTGCAGCAAATTTTTAATTTCTCTCACAAAACAATGAATGAGAACTCCAAATAAAAAGAAGATGAAAGTAAACACATATACAAGTGTTCAATGAAGTTTTCAGAGCATTATGAGACTGGAAAGGTCCGTACAACAGTAAAGAATTCTGGAAAATAGTGAAAAAAACATAGAAAATGCACCAAAAAATGTGGTATTCTTGTTGTGTGATTTTTTACACCTCCATCAACCTTGATTCGAGCCTTAGAAGGCCTCTTATAACATTTACAAGCCATAACCACCTCCAAAACAACCAACTTTCACCTAATCACCCTTTAAATGACTAATTTTGCAAATCAACACAATTTTGACAACATTTGCAATATTTTGCATTTTTGCCATTATTTAACTTTTAAGACTCTAAATACCTTTAGAAACCTGACATATGGTCATTTAGACCTTATTTAACTTTTATTAATACTTCTAGACTCAAAAACAACAAAATCCTTTCATTTACCCAATTTGACATCTTTGACAATTTTGACAAATTTTCAAGTTTTCACACACTTTCCAATGTCTTCATGGAACAAAGATGAAATTACGTTAAAATGACCTTCTAATCCTTTTTAACTCATATTATTGACACCAAAAGGTGTTGGTGCTCCTGCACCATACACCCCACCAAGAAAAGACCCTTGTCCCAAGTGGTAGAATATGCTCCGAGCATTGACCCTGCTACTCCATGCTTCTTTAGTTGTGTTTGCTGCTTTCTTGTCCTTAAATCATGTTTTGATACCACTGCTCCAGACCTCATACCTGCACAAAAAAAATCATTAGCAAGAAATAACCCTACACTTTCCTTGTTTTCATTCATATACTTGCAATTGTTCTTCATTTTATGCATGCTCTGCCCTGTGATCAGTTTTGTGTTCCTTGAAGGATTGTGTGCACTCCTTACTATCCTCAGACCTTTCACACCTCTATCAACATATTCCAAAGCATTAGAAACTCTATTTACCTTTACATCAACACCTCCCACTATATTTGTTACTTTACATTCAACAATAGGACACACTATGGTCGCAACAATCACTACACCCTGCTCATTGAACTCCTTAAGTATGCCACCCTGTTTCTCGTACATCCCTACAAATTTGTTAGCATTTATTGTGTTAAAATCAGACTTTGACATGAGTTTTGCTACTATCCTTTGCAAAATCAGATTGTTCACTGCCTTAACACCATTTGAAGGTGTTCCAATCACCGTCCTAACATTATTACCCTGCTGCAAATCAAAAAATGCACTGTCCCTTTTGTCTTCAAGCCTTAAGGACTGCTTTCTACCAAACATAATCACTTTTGACTTACTTTTGATCTGCTCTCTTTCCTGCAAAGGAGTTAACTTATAGCTTTGATCATCCTTCCATATTGTGTAAGTATTGGACCAATCATCATACATAGACCTTCTATCATATTGCCATGGCCTCCCCAAGAGAAGATGGCAACAATCCACTGGCAATATATCACACAAGATTCTATCCTTGTACTCCCAAATCTAGAAATCTACATAAGTTTGCTCATTCACCACTAAAGTTTGACTATCATTCACCCAAGAAACCTTGTAGGGTACTACATGAGGTATCTTTTCTAGACTCAACTTATCTACCATTTCCCTAGACACCATGTTATCTTGAGAACCTGAATCAATAACAACTTGACACACTTTACCTTTGCATTTGCATGAGGTTTTGAATAAACTCCTTCTTTGGCTCATGTCTTCTTCCTTTGATGTTTGCAGCAATGTTCTTCTCATCATGAGTGCCTCTCCTACTTCTAGATCTGCAGGCCTACTTATACTTGTAGAACTTTCATACTCTTCCTCTTGAATCAATTGTATTCTTCTCTGATTCCTCCTATCACCACTTGAAGTTGCACCTTTATTTTGAGGACACTTAAAGAAGGGGTGTCCAAATTCATTACACTTGAAACATCTACCTGAAAACTCATTGAAATCTCTCTTTGACTTGAAGTTTGTTCTTCCACCTCTCCATCCACCTCTTGATTTAGGAGCTTGTTCCTTGCTTTTATCAACCTCTTCATGTCCTTCCTTGGATTGCCTTGAACCTCTTCCTCTATTCACACCACCTCTACCCCTTGCTTGTCTCTCTTGTCTCCTCTTGATTCTATCTTCTGCCCTCATTGCCATTTGAAAGCATTCTTCAACTGTTTTAGGTGGATTGAGGCTGATCTCATCCCTTATATTCAACCTCAAACCACTCAAGTATCTAGCCACTCTCTCCACTTCATCTTCATTATGACCTGCTCTTATACACAATCTATGAAACTCTTCAGTGTAAGACATCACATCCATTTCTCTTTGCTTTAATTCTTGCAATTTCATGAAAATTTGAATAGCATAATCTGTTGGTAAGAATTGAGCCTTAACTTTTGCTACCATTCTATCCCAAGAACATATTTTAGGCTTACCTTTCTTGACTCTATCCTCTTGCACAAAATTCCACCATGTAAGAGCTGGTCCTTTCAACTTTGTCTTTGCATACTTAACCTTCTTGCTGTCATCAATATCTTCAAACTCAAAAAAGTTATCCAAAACATCAATCCATGCTATAACTTCTTCACTATCCATCTTACCTCCATACATGGGCACATCAACTTTTACCTTAGGATTATTGTCACCCTTGACCACTTTCAACATCCTAAGCATTCTTATTTCATTAGGATCTAGTTCATCTTCTTCATCTAGAACTAGAGGATCCCCTTCAACCTCTTCATCACTTTGCTCTTCATCTACAACTCCTCTACTTTGATTCTTCTCAAAAGCAGCTATCCTTGCTATAGTAGCATCTTGATATTCTTTGTATATCCTCTCCTTCCTTGCCAATTTCTCCTTCAACTCTTGTATTTCTTTAGCCATTGCACTAGCCTTTGGAGGCATGCTTCACAACCTACAAAATCAAACAACCAACAACATGATCTTGTGCCTGATGCTCTGATACCATTTTGATATAGACCCAAGGTGGAAATCAACTTGAAATTACAAATAACAAATGGTCAACTCAAATTTGAAATCAAATCAAAAGAACTTCACAAATCCACTTGTTAGATGCATTCTTTCCACCATGACAGCCAAACAGCTTCAAGGGAATTTTCATCCAGCTTTCCCAAAATAATTTCCAAATAAATAATGGATTTAAACACCCATTAAGGACTTACACAACATACTTCAATATTAGATATAACTCCTTTGGACCAGTTTAGACTTCCAATACACTCACCATGGGAAAAACAAGGAAAATAGGTCAATTTAACAAAGAAAGTACCCATCAAACTTATCCAATCACCTTGAAACCTTGGGGAAGAAAATTAAATGTCCCAAAACCACATAATCCACAATTGGTTTGCACCTGTACGGCCAAAAACACTCCCAACTCAAAAAACCTCCTTTTCTAATGCAAAAACAAGGGTTTTGTCAAAATATTCATTCCTAGACTTGAATAAACAAATAAATGGTTCAAAAACCTTTCATAGGGTCTGCCTTGACATTTTAAATTCTTACAAACTCAACTCCATCAATAATTCATTGAAAAACACTTCAAAGCCATCACTTTTCAAGGAAAAATTGCATTTTCAGCCCTAGGGCATCACACATTCACCACAAAAATGATTTATTTTGATGAAACATTAATTTTAACATCTAACCTAATACATTTTGAACCAATCCACCGAGTTACAGGAGAAAACAGTGGGTGGATTGGTCAAAATCTCATTTTTTTGCCTTCAAAGCCCTTAATGCAAGGAAAACAGGGTACTTGCAGCAAATTTTCAATTTCTCTCACAAAACAATGAATGAGAACTCCAAATCAGAAGAAGATGAAAGTAAACACATATACACACGTTCAATGAAGTTTTTAGAGTATTATGAGACTGTACAGGTCCGTACAACAGTAAATAATTCTGGAAAATAGTGAAAAATAATAGAAAATGCACCAAAAAATGTGGTATTCTTGTTGTGTGAGTTTTTTACACCTCCATCAACCTTTATTTGAGCCTTAGAAGTCCTCTTATAACATTTACAAGCCATAAACACCTCCAAAACAACCAACTTTCACCTAATCACCCTTTAAATGACTAATTTTGCAAATCAACACAATTTTGACAACATTTGCAATATTTTGCATTTTTGCCATTATTGAACTTTTAAGACTGTAAATACCTTTAGACACCTGACATATGGTCATTTAGACCTTATTTAACTCTTATTAAGACTTCTAGACTCAAAAACAACAAAATCCCTTCATTTACCCAATTTGACATCTTTGACAATTTTGACAATTTTTCAAGTTTTCACACTTTTCAATGTCTTAATGGAACAAAGATGAAATCACGTTAAAATGACCTTCTAAACCTTTTGAACTCATATTATTGAAACCAAAAGGTGTTGGTGCTCCTGCACCATAGGGTCACATCTTAGCTATAAATCTGAGAAATTTGAATTTCTCAGGGTTTAGAATTTTTTATTTTCTTGCTCTCTTAGTCACTTTGAGAGCTTTGTAAACTTGTTTTGAATCAGATTTTGATGCCTTGATCCTTCACTTGCAATAAAGTAGCAGAGTTTTCATTTTATTCTTCTTTCCATGAGCTCATAGTGATAGTCAGATTTTGTCGTGATTCAGATTAGTGAATCCTTCTTTGTCTTGTTGTTGTGGGTTATTGTCAAGATTTGCAAATAGGTTCAAGTTGCATATTGTATTCAGTTTTCGAGTATGTGCAGGATCATCATGGAAAAAAAGGCCCTTAAGTGGCAAAAAATTTAGAAAAATCAAAGTTACGAAACTTGATGTAAAAATTGAATGTAGTTTCTAAACTACTAGGTTTATTTTAAAAAAAAATCTATTTACTGAAAATTTGAAATTTCAATGTAGTAGTACTTAAATTTCAGGGAAAAAATAAGAAGTAGGTGTCTGTCTGACCACCCTAACCACAATGAAATGATAATATTTTTTTATAATATTTTAGATATAAGTAGATGATTCATGTCCCTATGTGATGCATACTTTTTTGTAATTTGTTTCCATGTAAATAATTAATTATGAATTTTTTATTACAACTTTTAAAAAATATAAAAACCTTGCATGTCTGACCACCTTAACTTGGTCAAAATTTCATGAAATTCAAATTTTATTTTTTTAATCCTATAGTATACAAATCATAGAATGTGATGCATGTTTTAGATTCAAGTAATGTGATACAGTTTGAAAGTTATAGTTTTTTTTCAATCAGCCTATCAATCAGGACTTTAGTCATAATTTAAATAGAAATTAATAATAATTATTTATTAAATTCAAAGTAAAGCATAATTTATATTGGAGGAAAGATGAGAATCTCCTTTAAAAACCTTTTTCATTTCATCAATTTTGGGTAAAAAAAAAGTTGTCAGCCACATGGGCCATCATATCACTTACATATTACCACTTTTTGGCCCATCATAATCTTGCACATACCCTTCCATGGAGTCTTTATGAAAAATACTAATGGGATAAATGAATTAAGGTGAATTGCAAGAGTTAACTATTTTGAAAGAAGTGTTGTGTGTTAAGTATTATCATAATCTCAATATCTAGTTGGTCATCATAAGTTGTAGGTGTTAATTTTTAGTTTTCTCCCTACTCCCCTTTTCTTTGAAAGTTCATAGATTAGGTGATTAACTAGAGGGAACCAACCCACTCTGGAGATTCACTCCCCCCAATTGGTTTACCCATAAACTAGAGAGTGTTTCCATGTTACAATAAGATATACAAGTGCAACTTGCCTAAGGGTGCAATCCTGATCTCTAATAATTACTTTACCTATTACAGTTGGAAAGGATACCTTGCAAACCCTTATTCATGTAATGCTCGATAATCTTTCATATAACCTTCTTTTAGGGTGACCTTGAATTCATGAAATGCATGCAGTTACTTCAACTCTTTACTGTGTAATGAAGTATGTCTACAACAATAAGGTATACAAAATTGAAATAGACCTTGAGCTTGAAAGTTGTTTACAAGTTGAAAAAAGAATGAAAATTCCTCTAAACACATTAATTCCAACATCCAACATAGAAACTATGGAAGAAGACAAACAAGAAATGGAAAATGGTGTCAAAGTTATTGGAAGATGATTGGGGTTGCTTGGAGTTCACACCTTTGTTTATTGGAGAATACATAATCACAAGAAAAGAAGATGAAAAATAAAATAAACCAATGGTAATGTCAACATAAAATTCAGAAGAAAACTCACAAGCATCTACCTCATCTACCCTTGAAACTGATAGAATCTATACAAATAATTTTGATGAGATAGATTACCAAAAACCACCAAACTTGAAAGAAATGGAAAGAATTTATGCGAGAGGTTATGGACTTATGAAACAATTGGGTTATAATGGAAAATGATGTGGAAAGATAGAACAAGGCATCTGTGTTCCTATAGAACCTAACACACAAGAAACAAAAAGTGGTTTGGGATATTGTCCTTCTAAGATAATGGAAGAAAAAAGAAGGCCCTTGTTAAACATCAACACCATTATGTGTAAACCTAAAATCAATCTCACCTTGAAGTATCCTGAATTTCTTAATATGACTTGTGAACCATCATGGGAATACTTCAAAGATGACGAATCCTTGAAAGTAATGCTAGGAGTTTATGATAAACCATCTACTCCTCAAAAGAAACGAGTTATATGTGCTATGATTAGCACCAAAAAAAAGGTGGAGAAAAGGAAAGTAGTGAGATTGACATGAGTAAAGAAGAATACAACCCTAAATTTCCAAAATCAAGTGCACTTCCTCTAGGAGATACAATTAACATACCAATGGAAATTAATGACAAGGAGAAAGTAATTAAGATAGGAAAGTTCCTTGATGATGAAGAACAAGAAGATCACACAATTTTACTCCATGACTTTCCTAAGGATTTTGCTTGGAATTATTCAGATCTGCCCAGAATTGATGCTAAGATAGTTTCACACAACATAGTCCTTGTTGAAAATGCTAAACCAGTTGGAAAAAAGATACGGAAGATGAATCCTAAGATAGCCTTGCTAGTTAAGGGAGAAATTGAAAAACTCCTTGAAGCTAGTTTCATAAGACCTATATATTATTCTCCTTGGATCTCAAACATTGTTGATGTCGCAAAACTTGATAATCGTATTAGGCTATGTATGGATTTTCGTGATTTGAATAAAGTGTCTTTAAAATATGACTTTCCTCTTCCTAATATCAACATGGTAGTAGATTTTATTACAAGACATACTTTTTTTTTCATTCATGGATGGATTTTCTCGGTACAATCAAATCTTTATCAACACTCAAGATCGATACAAAACAACATTTACAATTTTTTGGGAAATATTTTTTTGGGTCATGATGCCCTTTGGATTAAAAAATGTGAGAGAAACATATCAACAAGCTATGATATTAATATTTAACGATTACATACATAAGATTATGGAAGACTATGTTGATGATATTCTAGCCATATCTTTAACAAGACAAGACAATGTGAATATCCTTTAGAATATCTTTGAGTGAATGCAAAAATACATGATATTGAATCTGAAAAAGTGTGTCTTTGGTGTAGATAGTGGATTTTTTTTATGTTTTATCATATCTCATAGAGGCATCAAATTGGACACGATGAAAATTGATGCTATAGTTAACATGCCACCTCCTAGAAACATCTCACAATTGCATACCTTACAAGGAAGAATTCCAGCTATTTGTTGTTTTGTAGCATCCTTAGCGGATTAAACGTTACCATTTACACATCTCCTTAAGAAAGATGTGCATTTTGATTAGAACAAGGATTGTAAACAAGATTTTAATATTTTGAAGGATTATCTTGCCACTCCACCTATTTTACAACCTTCTATGTAGAACAAACCATTCATCCTTTATACCGTAACATCAACCCATGCTCTTGCAGCATTGTTGGATCAACAAGACGAGAATCCTAAGGAACACCCTATCTATTATGCCGAACTTTGATTGATTACGAGAAATGATATACAACGATAGAGAAACAATTTTTGGCTCTTGTATTTGCTACTAGTAAGTTGACACATTACTTACTGAATGTTGAAATACACATAATGAAAAAATTCAATCCTTTAAAACATATGTTTGCTAAAATAGATTTATCAAGACAATTAGCTAAATGGGTTATGTTATTAACAAAGTTTTTGTTTCACAGAAATCTATTAAAGGACAAGCCTTAACTGACCACTTAGTGGATGCTCCCTTGCCTTTGGCATTACCTAATACAAAAAGATTCCCTGATGAGAATGTGTTCACTATTCAGAAAGATGGGGAAACATGGGAATAATACTTTGATAGATCTAAGTGTAGAATAGGCTCTGACACTAGGGTTATAATAGTCCTACTTGTAGGAAAACCTATTCCCTTATCCCATTGCTTAAACTACCTATGCACGAACAACACAGTGGAATATGAAGAATTAATTGCTAGTTTACATGTTTTTGCTTTGGGAGTTTGAAATATTAAGATATTCAATGATTCACAATTAGTCATTAAGAAAATAAATGGGACATATCAAGAAAAGCATGACAAATTATCGAAATACAAGGATCTCACAATGAATTTGTTAGAGAAGTTTTAATTGTTTACCATTGATAACATCCCACAAAAGGATAATCGACATGGAGATGCAATGGCAAGTGCAACTTCTCTTATATCCCCTTAAGATCCTTCAAAGGATTACATATTTATTGTTCATACAATTATGAACACATCAATCGAATCCAAAGCCGAAGAAGTATTATCAACAACTATGGAAAGCTATAGTGAATGGTATACACTGATATTTAATTATTTAAAAGAAGACACCTTTCCTGAGTTGACAACTAAGAATACTTGAGATTGTCTTTGAAAACTCACATCAAAGTATATAATTCTCACTGACATGTTATACCAAATATCCTTTAACGGTATTTTACTTAGATTCCTTAAAGAATCTAAAATACCCATAACACTTGAAGAAGCTCATGCAGGTGCTTGTGGAGATCATTTTGGAGGAAGATCATTAGTTCAAAAACTTGTCCGCATAAGATATTATTGGAGATATATGGGAGAATATTTCTTTGAATATGTTAAGAAATGTCACAAATGTTAGGAACATAGCAATTTGATTCATGCTCCTACTTCTGAGCTATTCCCTTTCACTTCAAAACTATTGATGTGATATGTCATTTCATATTGAAACACATTATTTCTCTCTTTGGATTCCCTTCTACATTAGTTTCAAACAATGAGACACCATTTAAGAATAATGGTGTGAAGAAGTTCCTAGAAACATTTAACATTCAACATCGTTTCTCAACACCTTAATACTCACAATCTAATGGTCAAGTTGAATAAACTAATAAGACTCTTGAACAAATCCTAAGGAAGACAGTAAATAAAAAAAATAAGGATTGGCACACAAATTTGACATATGCATTATGGGCTTACCATACTATTATAAGAAAATCCATTGGGACTACTCCTTATAACCTTGTCTATGGTACCGAGGTAATAAAGCCCTTGGAGTTAGAGATTGCTTCATTAAGGATCGCTCTACAAGGACTTATTGATGACAATAATTATAAATAACAATGACTACATTAGCTTGAGATGCTTGATGAATAGTGCATTAATGCTCTTGAACATCTCCAAGCCTATTCTCAAAAATTGTAGTGTAGTTACAACAACCATGTCATACCACATGTATTCAATAAAGGTGATTTGGTGTTTTTCGAAAAACAACATAACTTCAATGTCAATCTAATTGAAAAAGGAAAATTTAGTCCTAATTGGTTAGGAGCTTATATAATTAATGAAAGTTATGGGTCAAAATAATATATGTTAACAAAAATGGATGGTACACCTCTTAAGGAACCAATAAATGTCACGCACTTGTGCCAGTATTATGTCTAATCTTCTTGAATAGTGTGAATTATAAAGAAATGATGTTAGAGTTAGTAGATGACATTCTATGTGCTCTCGCATTGCTTCATTCTTGATAAATAATTATTTGTGTGTCTTGAATATTAAAGTAATTATTTAACTTAAATTTTAGATAGTTACTTTAGGCTTCATACTATTCAAGATAATCTTGTATGTTGTGTTAGATTAGATCCTTATATGCATTTAATGTTCTATAATTAGATCATTGGTGCATTTAATTTAGCATAACATACTTAACCACAATGTTGCATCTAAGAGAAACTAGAATAAGTTTTAATTAGATGACATAAAACATGTTAAATCATGGAGAAATTTATTGAATAGTCTTACAAAGATTATTTGATCAATCACATTGCCATTTAACATTAAAAAAAAAAACATAACTAACCAAACATCAAATGATCACACACACACACACACGCACACACACACACACATATATATATATAAATTTTGAGTACATGTCATCAATATATACAATGCTACTATGGTCGGTGACTACTCAATCCCTTGGGATCTGGTGATCACATCTATCTAGAAATAGTCTGTCAAGATACAATGGTATGTGATCATGATTGTGAGATGAAAAATGCATCCAAGGCATACTATAGACCATGTGCTCATCTAATAACCTTGTAGCGATCCTCCACTAGGCAGTGTCTCTCTTCCTATAGCCTAGCTACCTTTGTATGGAGTCTCTCATCCTTCACTAGTGCTCGAGATGATTGGAACTCCTCATAGGAAGCCTCGGATCTGTGGGCATGCCTCCTAAAACCATCATATGCTACCCTTAGTTTGACATACACCTTGAATAGCTCTGGATCCCACTCCATGATGGGCGGGGGTACATAATAAATATTAGTAGCATCTTCATAGACTAACTGAGACACTATTTCTATAGCAACCTAGTGATAGAAATCATGTAGGTCTCTCACAACTCTTGCAAGACAGAAATTATAAATATAATTAGTACACATCATGATATATATATATATAGACATAAAATTAAAACATAAAGAATGAGCATAAGCATAAAGCATAAAAGTAAATAAAATATCATCACCTAGCTCTCTAGATAGATGTGTAAAGATAGCATTGTACTATGTAGGAGGCATGGAGGATGTGCTAGCCTCTCCATGACTATAGGTTTTAGTGTGTGCTGTAACTACTAACTATGATCTAGTCATAGGAGTGGGAGTTGGCTCTCTCCACTCGCAGCCAATTGGATCCTCATCCTCACTCATCAAATTCTCCTCCTCCTCATCCTCCTCCTTGTCCTCCCCTTCATCCTCCTTCTACCAATCATAATCAAGGTCTGCAAGCTCATCGTAGTCCTCATCTATCACATCTATGAATAGGTATGTAGCCTTGACCTCTATCTCTTCAGCTGTATCCTCCTCCTCGTCTCTCTTATATGGGATTGGCCCTACATATCCTATCGACTCATCTATTGAGAATACAAGAGTTGGTTGTGCTATTACCCATCACTCCGTGTATGCATCTGTGGCATCAATGTCATCAACATCGAAGACCAAGGGAATATCATGATTCTCATAATCTGAGTCACTATAGACAACATCATAGGTTGTGAGTTATCTCATATCATTAGGCCTCCAAGCACTCCATACTAATTGCCTAAAGAAAAGTCATGCCACTTGTGGTACATGTATCTACCCAGATTGTCACATGACACAATTGTAGTAGAAGAGTCATACTACATAATCATGTATTCCTACCAAAAATTTGTCCATCTGTAATCTCCTCAACTCACGAGTTTCATCTGACCACTAGGGTATCAGCTAGTATGGTCTCCATAAGATCTCCTCATCCAGTCGATCGAATCTAACCCTCCAAAAGTGTAAATATTTGTATTTCCATAATCTCCTCAAAGGATAACTAAATACATGAGGGTATCCTAGGGATGATGTACATGGAAACCCTATCAGCCTAGTGCATGCAATATGCTCCAATTACCACACCTGCAGTAGTGTATAGTGCACCATACTATCAACCTCGTGGTATGCAAAATTCCCTAGATCATATTTCAAGTGTGTTTAAGGATGTTGCGCCTCCACGAATATATGGTCCTCTGCTATGCTATTTGTCATATCATGTGAACTATTCCTCCCTCTAGATATGCTCTTCGGCCATCGAGGATGCATACTAGTTCCATGGTGAACATCATAATTTGTACAAGTGGTGCTGATGAATAAAGTAGCCATGATAGCTCAATGTGCAACCCCACGATGTCATCTAGAATTTGACCTCCAAGATAGTACTGTATATCGTATTTCATCTCAAAAAATGACTGATCCCCTAGAAAAAGGACTCTCACCTCAAATCAAAAATCAAAGAATGTGATGGACGTTCCCTAAGGTGATCGTCACACATGTCAGAAGATGAAACATACAAGTGTCTGCATCCCACCTCTGAGCAGCCAATGCCATCAACATAACATCATGGTACCTCATGGGGGAGATGAGGTACACCCAATACAATCTAATGGTCTGTAATATCTATGTTTCCTCTTCTAATAATGTTGGGGCTAAGTGTTGTAGGAAATAGAACTGTCTGTCATTGAGACATTGTCATGATTGGGGTGGAATCTAACAAAAAAAGGGAAAAAATATGTCCTATAAGCATTCTAAAATATAAAATTTATACATCAACAATAATAAAAGTGTACTAAAGTTGTTCTAGTGTACTTTTCTAATGGTACTAGACACTTTAGTTCCCTTTTGTGACAGTTCATGAAGAAACAATACAATTTGCAAAAAAAGTGGGACACTTCACGACAAAAAGGGACACTTTGCGAAAAAAGGGGACACTTTGTGAAAAAAGGGATGCTTTGTGAGATTTTCTTCCAAGGTCCTAAATCAACCTAGAAATGCATAAAAATACAAAATAAATGCATAAGGATGAAGCTAAGGTAGAAAAATCAACTCACTCGATGTTGTAGCTCGCCTCGGGCTACCTCCTCCCATAGGACATCTAGTCTTAGAGGCTCATACTCTCATCATCTTGGCATCTTTAGTCACTCTCCACTAAAGTTAAGATACAAGAAGGTAAAAGACAAAATAATTATAAATTACTTCACTTTTACTCTTATATATGTTAAAAATTAGGGTTTTACTATATTAGGGTTAACATTACCTTTTTCATTCAAACTAACATACTGAAAGCTAGAGAACTTGTTTTTGACATCATTTGTTGCATTGGAATAATGATTCCACTTCGGTCCTCATCATACGTCTATCATTCTATGGTATGGTACTTGGAAATACTCTATGATATGACTTACCTTATTCGATGCAATTAGACTACTACCTTGATTCCACCTCTATGATGCAAGTAGAATCAAGGGGGAGCATACATCTACCCTTGAATTGAATTTCTAGAAGAAGTTAGATAAGAGGATTTTTGGACAACTAACAAATTCATGTTGAAGGATGTGGTTCCTAACATTTTGGTTTTGTAGATAGCTATAATGGGTGCTTCATTCTCCCATGTTGTGAATGAACCTATGAGTATCCTTTTATGAAAGATAGTTTATTGTTTGAATTCCTTTAGCTTACATATGCATGTAGAGTGATATGGGCACTAAAGTGGGGGCTAAATGTAGTGTATAAAATTTTATGCTCTTGAAAATAGTGCAATGTCATACTTAATTTGGACCTATTTTAGCACCCTTGCATTAAATAGCCCTTTAAATCATCATTAATAGGCCCCTAAGACCCTTTACTTTGGATATTGAGGCTTATTTCAACTAAAAACCTGACAAAATAATCAAAATCACTAAAATTCCTAACAACCCACCTTGAAAATTTAGGGTGGGTCTCATATGCCACCTTGGGCGTATGAGTCCCCCTAGGTGGGACCCATACACTAGAGGTGATGTATGAGTCCCATTTAGGGATTTTTTAGGGTTTGCGTGGGAAATTCAACTTTTTCATTCAAATTTTTGGTTGATGTCAACTTTTGAGATATGAATAATGGTAAATTAGGTGTAAATGCCTATATAAGCAAGATTCTAAGTCATTATTTTATCTAAGCAAGCATTTTAAGAGCAATTTCAAGATCCAAGTATTCAAAATTCTTCAAGAATTCTTTCACAAGAGCATTCAAGTTTCAAGAGCGATTAAAGTTGAAGCCTTGGAGTAGCATTAAAGTGTTTTTTGCAGGTCTTGAATCTCACTTTCATTCAAGATATAACATTGTCAAGGGTTGATTATGGTTGCCTATGGTGAATCATGATTGATTCTAGGTTTGGGAGATGTAACTAGCCATCAAGCCAAGCCTAATGAATTGTTTCCTAAGTGATTCCATCCTCCATTATCACTCTATTTTCAACCTAAGGAAGGTGCATGCATCATCATGACTTATTAGAGTGGTTTGACATCTCTCAAAGTGAGTCATTGCATTCAAGCTTCATTGATGCATCTCATTCTTACACATTAAAATAAGTTTGCATTACATTTTCAAATTTCCTTATCTTAGTCACACTTAAGGTTAGGGTTTATGTTCACATTTACATTCATTTTTTCTATCAAGGCTTTATTACCAAACTAGGGGTTTGATCGAGGAAAACCCCCCATAAGCAAATCAATTCTATATTTTGTTTTGTAGGTCTTTTTAAAGGTTCAGATCTAAAAATTAGTTTGGAAGAGAAGAAAAGTGGTTGAAGTACAGATCTAAAATTTGAATTCCCAAAAAAGTGGAACAGGATTGATATGCAAGAAGTGGCCTATGAGTCCCACTATAGGAAAGTTTTTTAGATTTTTGCAGATCCAGAATCTACACTGCTAGAAACCTATTCTAGATCAGAAACCCTAGTATCGGATTGATATTCCCAGAGTGGCATATGAGTCCTAGTATGCCCTAATTTCAATATTTTCAGTGTTTCAAAGCTTATCCTAGTCTTCTTCAGGTTTCCAAGTGCATACCTATGATCTTATAGTTTGTTGTTCTAATTTACATGCATTTTTAGGTCATTTAGTGAAGTATTTCATCATATTAGGGTTAACCATTATATCTTGCATTTCATTAGTCTTTCCAAGCCCTACCTAGGTGGTGAACCCCTCCTTAGTTTATAATTAGACCCTAGGATTTCCCTATTGCAAGATCTCTTTCTCATTTGTAGTGAGATCTCTAGGGTTTTCCTTGAATGAGAGAGTGTGAAGATTGTTATTCTATCTCCCAAGTATAGAAGCAAAAAAAGTCCACCTTTCTCATATAATATACATAATTTCATGTTTTATGGGAAAAATCTAGTGGTTTAACATCTTGATCAAGTCATTTTGATAAACCCTATTTTCCCCCTATAAATAAGATCAAAGCACATGAAATAAACAATAAGGAAAGGTTCATTATTGTAAATAGTATTTCACATTCTGAATTAGTCAAAGTTATGAATTTGAAGAATACTAAAGAGGTTTGGGATAATTTGCAAAAGATGTATGAAGGAGATGAAAAGGTTAAACAAGCAAAGCAATAGAACTTGGAGGCACAATTTGAGATCTTGTGAATGGTTAATTGAGAACATTGAATCCTACATGCAGGGAGTAGATGAGATGGTAGGTGGAATGATAGGACTTGGTGCACAAATAGATGAATCCAAGATAGTAAAGAAGGTACTCAAAACTCTCCCTAATATATACAATGAAAAGGTATCTGCTATAGAGGAAATTGTAGATTATAATACCTACACTAAAGATCAGTTGATTGGTACTCTAAGCTCATTTGAAATGAGAAAACTTGGTTTGAAAAATGGAACAAAGATAAAAAATATTTTCAAGGCTGCAAAAGTGGAAGATCCAGATGAAGAAAATCTCAATGAAGTGAAAGATTTTTTTTAAGAATGAAAAATGGATCTAGTAAGTATCAAGGTAAATTGACATTCAAATTTTTTAGCTATGGAGGAATAGCTCATTATGCTTCAAGATGTCCAAAAAGAGCTGAAATAAATAAACATAGAGAAGGTAAAGAAAATAAGGAAAAGACGATCAAAAGAGCATATTATGTCAATGACGATGCTGGTATTTCTAATGATGAGTCTTTTTATGGAGATTTTGATGATAATGACTACTTGTTCCTAGCTTTAAAAGATGAATCTACTCCTAAAAGATGTGTGAAGGAATGTGCTTTAGAGAAAGTTAAAGGTACTATGATCTCTGCTCTTCATGCTAAATAGGAAGAGAACTATTGGTTCATTGATAGTGGCTACTCAAATCATATGACCGGTGACAAAAGTAAGATTGTTAAACTTGAGAAATATGATGGATGCTTAGTTAAGTTTGGAGATGATTCTAGTGCTAAGATATGTGGGATAGGTTCAATCAATTTTGGTGGCAAGCATAATACTGATGGTTTTTACTATTTCAAGGGTTTGAGACATAATCTCGAGTGTTGGATAGATGTGTAAAAAGGGATATAATCTTGTGTTCAAGGATGAAAAATGTGAAATCATAAAAGGTTCTAAAACTATGATTGTTGCTGGCAAGAAGACTAAAGGAAACATCTATCAACTTAAAGGTGTTGATAGGAATTTCTTTGTGTCTCAAATTAATGATAGTTGGCTATGGAACCAAAGGATGTCATATGAATTTTGACAATATGGTGAGAATTAGTGTAGTACAAGTTGTGAGAGATTTACCAAGAATTACAAAGCCTGTTAATGTTGTTTGCAAGGACTATCAGTTTGGAAAGAAAGCTAGAAACAAATTTAGGTCAAAGGAACAATTTACTACCAGACTACTGTAATTGATTCATAAATCTATCTAAGTTGTGGTCCTACCATGGTGAGAAGTCTACAAGGTTACATGTATTTTATGCTTTTGATTAATGATTACTCTAGAATGACATGGGTTACTTTTCTTAGAGAGAAATCTAATGCATTAGATAAATTCAAGGAATTTAAGGCAATGGTTGAGAATGAGATACATTTGAAAATAAAATTTTTGAGGTCTAATAGAGGTGGTGAATTCACCTCCAATGAGTTTAACATGTTTTATGAAGTTCATGGAATGAGAAGACAATTTCCTGCCCCTAGAACTCCTCAACAAAATGGACTTGCTAAAAGAAAGAACAAGACAATTAATGAAGCTACTAGAACAATGATAATAGAGGTGGGTCTATCAAAAGTTTACCGGAGACAAGCAATTCACACTATTAATTACGTGTTTAATTGAATTCAAGAAAAATATAACAACACTAAGACACCCTATGAGCTATGGTGTGAAAATATTCCTATTGCCTAGTATTTCAAGGTATTTAGAAGAAAATCTTATATCAAGAGAGATGAAGAAAATATAGGAAATTTTGATGTTAGATGTGATGAAGGTACTTTTCTTGGACACTCTACTAGAAGTAAAGCTTACAGATATTACAATAAAAGGTTGAGAAAGGTTGTAGAAAGCACAAATGTCAAGGTTGATGAAACATTGAAGAATTCAATTGAAGTTGATGGATATGTGTCAGATGAACCTGATTGTAGAGAAGTAGAAGAAATTGTTGGAGAATAAGAAGTGTAGAATGAAGAAGAAGATGCTCCGAAAAGAGTTCCTAAAACCCCTAAGTATGTGCAAAAGAATCATTTAGAATATCAAATCATTGGAGAAAAAAGGAAAGGTCTATTGACAAGAAGTAAAGCTACTGAAGTTGAGGTAAATTATTGTCTACTTTCTAAAGTTGAGCCTAAGATAGTGAGTGATGCATGTAAAGATGAACATTGGATGAAAGCAATGGAAGAGAAAATTATGCAATTTGAAAAAAATCAAACTTGGGAATTGGTTCCTAGACCAGCAAACAAGAACATAATAGAAAGTAAATAGGTTTTCAGAAACAAACTGAATGAGAATGGAGAAGAAGTAAGAAACAAAGCAAGGATTTTGTGTAAAGGATACTCACAAGTGTAAGGTATAGATTTCTAGGAGACATTTTCTCTAATGGATATAATGGAAGATATCATAATGATTTTGGCATTTGCTACTCATAAGGACTTTAAATTTTATTAGATGGATGTGAAGCCAAAATTTCTAAATGCTAAGTTAGAAAAAGTTTACACGGAACAACCAAAGTGATTCTAGTTGTTAGATCAATTGAATATGGTATGAAAATTGAAAAAGGCTTTATATGGTTTGAAGCAAGCTCCTAAAGCTTGGTATGCAAGATTGGAAAAATATTTGATCTAGCAAGGTTCCAACAAAGGTACCACAAATAGCAATTATATTTCAAAATTGAAGATGATAAGATTTTCATCATAGTTGTGTATGTGGATGACATTATTTTTGGAGGAAATGAAACTATGTGTAAGTTGTTTATTGAAGAAATGAAAAAAGGGTTTGAGATGTTTATGTTTGGTGAGATAAATTTCTTCCTTGGATTGAAAATCAATCAAATAAACAAAGGGATCTTTATTTCACAATCAAAGTATGCAAAATAAATTTTGAAGAAATTTGGGATGGATGAATCTAAATCAATATGCACTCCTATGGAAATTAGCTACAAATTGAGTAAGGATGATGACTCACCTAAGGTTGATCGAAGAAAATATAGATCAATGATTGGAGGATTGTTGTATTTAACTACTACTAGACCGGATTTTATGCATGCAGTTTGTCTTGTGGCTAGATTTCAAGAGGATCCCAAAGAAATACATGTTGCAGTTGTCAAGAGAATATTCAAATATCTAAAAGAAACTCTAAATCATGTCTTATGGTATCCTAGGGATACTAATTTTACAATAAGTGCTTATACAGATGTGGGTATGTGCAAGATCATCTTGGAAAAAAAAGGCCCTTAAGTGGCAAAAAATTCAGAAAAATTAGAGTTAGGCAACTTGACGTAAAAATTTGAATAAGTTATCTATATTATTTAAAAAATATGTAAGAATAGAATCTGTAGAAAATTCAATGTAGTTTCTAAACTACTAGGTTTTAAAAAAAAAAAATCTATTTGGTGAAAATTTAAAATTTCAATGCAATAGTACTTAAATTTCAGGGAAAAAATAAGAAGTAGGTGTCTATCTAACAACCCTAACCACAATACAATGATAATATTTTTTTATAAGATTTTAGACATAAGTAGAGGACTCATGTTCAGATGTGATGCATATTTTTTTGTAATTTTTTTCCAAGTGAATAATTAATTATGAATTTTTTATTATAACTTTTAAAAAACATAAAAAATCGTATGTTTGACCACCTTAACTTGGTCAAAACTTCATGAAATCCATTTTTTCTTTTTTTAATCCTATAGTATGTGAAGCATAGAATGTGATTCATGTTTTGGATTCAAAAAATGTGATACCGTTTGAAAGCTATAGATGTTTTTCAATCAATCTATCAATCAACACTTTAGTCGTAATTCAAATAGAAAATGAATAATAATTATTTATTAAATTCAAAGTAAAAAATATTCTATATTGGTGGAAAGCTGAGAATATCCTTTAAAAACCCTTTTCATTTCATCAATTTTTGGTAAAAAAAATTTTGTTAGCCACATACCCTACAAATACCAATCATATTGCCACTTTTTGGCCCATCATGATCCTGCACATACACATGTAGATTGTGCAGGTTGTGCTGATGATAGAAAAAGTACAAGTGGTGGTGCATTCTTTCTTGGATGCATATTAGTATCATGGTTAAGAAAAAAGTAAGATTAAGTTTCCTTATCCACTACAAAGGTTCAGTATATTGTTGTAGCATCTTTCTACACATAATTTTTGTGGATGAGACATACATTGAAGGATATCTAAGTAATGTATCACTTCTTCAGACAAAAGGTTATGGAGAATGAAGTAAAGCTTGAGTATGTACCTACAAAGGATCATATTGTTGACATATTTACTAAGTCTCTTTTTAAAGATACTTTTGAGTATCCCTCAAAGAAGTTGAGGGTTATTCTCGGGTGATCCCACAACACTAGTTTACAATTTTTGGCCAAACTGGACATTGAACTAATTTTTTCTAACTAAATCTTCACTTTCAGGCACCTATAGCAGCTAAACCACGAGTAATTTGAAAATGATGGAAACTAGTGATTTGTGACATTTTGTCTATAGATTCTAAATATATATTTTTCAAACTTTTTGGAATTAGATTGCACTTCTTTTTCCATCTCCTTCAAAAATTAGTTTTTTCAGTAAACAACATTTTTAAGGAGTGAAACTCACCATATAACACAATTTTTTTTCCATGAAGGGTAAAATTCTATTTTTAAAAAATTAGATTTCTAACTATGATATCTAGTGCTTCCAATTGGTTTCATAGTGTTTTATTGAATATTTTTTCCTTAATCAAGTTTAGTAAAACCAATTACAATTCAAAATAGGTGGGTTGTATAACACATAACCTTTTTTGTATGTATTGAAATTCATTTTTTTCTGTTGGATCAATGACTTCAATATCTAGTGCACTCATATTTTTCAATTTTTTTAATAATCTTCTATTTTTCCACATGTGCGGAACAAAGAGCTTGATTTTCGGTGAAAAACTTACATTCACAAGAAATAAAAAATAAATATAATAATAAAAAATTATATTTATTTAAACATATACTTTTTTGGAAGCTTATAATAAGGACTACATACTTACAAAAAATAAATTTTAAATGAATTCATTTGATCCCCCAAAAGGTAAATTAAAAGTGGTTTTTTATCAACATTTTGATAGGTGTAAAGGATACTCTATTATAGGTAAGGTTCAAAACTAGGCTATGTGCAGGGTCATCATGGAAAAAACAGGCCCTTAAGTGGCAAATTTTTTTGAAAAATTAGAGTTAGGCAACTTGATGTAAAAATTTGAATAAGTTATCTATATTATTTCAAAAATATGTAAGAATAGAATATGTAGCAAATTGATGTAGTTTCTAAACTACTAGGTTTGTTTAAGAAAAAAAAATCTATTTGGTGAAAATTTGAAATTTCAATGTAGTAGTACTTAAATTTTAGGGAAAAAATAAGAAGTAGGTGTCTGTCTAACCACCCTAACCATAATAAAATGATAATATTTTTTTTAAAAGATTTTAGATATAAGTAGAGGACTCATGTCTCGATGTGATGCATATTTTTTTATAATTTATTTCCAAGTAAATAATTAATTATGAATTTTTTATTATAACTTAAAAAATATATAAAAACTCATATGTCTGACCACCTTAACTTGGCCAAAACTTCATGAAATTCAATTTTTCTTTTTTAATCCTACAGTACGCAAAAAAATGTGACACCGTTTGAAAACTATAGATGTTTTTCAATCAACCTATCAATCAGGATTTGAGTCGTAATTCCAATAGAAAATGAATAATAATTGCTTATTAAATTCAAAGTAAATCATAATTTATATTGGTGGAAAGCTGAGAATCTCCTTGAAAAACCCTTTTTGTTTCATCAATTTTGGGTAAAAAAAAGTTGTTAGTCACATACCCATCATATTGCCACTTTTTGGCCCATCATGATCCTACACATACCCACTAGTGGAATTCTATCCAAGGGGGTTTGATCTAAGGTAGTTTGATCAAACACTCTTCAATTAGAATGCTTTAAATGAAATTTTTTAAGGCTTAAATCATTATATTTTCTAAAAATATGTGATTTCAGCAAAAATCAGAATCTCCAAGAAATTGTAAACCAGTTTTGTGGGATCACGCTCCCCCTCCTTTCTCGAACTAGATGCATATAGAGATGCGTCATTCTAGTGGATCTATGGATCTATCTTTCTTCTAGACTAATGTTGGGGCTACCTCTTAGGGGGAGCAAGTAGTGCCATGTGTTGTCATTATGCAGTTGTTTGGGTGTACTCCTAAGAGGGAGTATTCAATGCTAGTATAGATCTTGGTTCATTGTCAGAGGAGAGAACAATACAAAAAATATTTTTCCTTTACCATTGATGTCAAAGGGGGAGAGAAAGAATCATGTGAAAATTTTTATCTACACAAGGGGAGATAAAGTAAAAGAAATAATGAGAAAATGTGTTCAAAGTTGTTGTGTTATCTTTGATGGTTTTTCACATCATGTGTTGCCATCAAAGCCAAAGGAGGATATTGTTACAATATGAAGGTGTTGTCACTGATTTCAACTGATTTTTGTTGCCATTGATGTGAAGGAAGCTGGTTATTGGTTGTATATGTTGAGGATATTGAAAAAAATGTAATAAAGAAGGTTTATAGGTTGTGCATACATAGTTGTGATGTTGAAGAATTTTTATGAGTACATGGAATTATCCTTATGTTTCTATGTCTAGAGATGTGTTAGAGTAAAGTAATGTGATAAAATGGTGTCTCTGGTACTTGAGCTCCAAGTGCTTTTGAGAAAATTTGACAGATAATGAAAACAATGTTAGGCAGGTATTCAATATTTTCGAGTTGGGATGTGCTTCATGTTTCTTTTGGTTTGCTTCTATGCTTGTGTGAATCTAAGGAATTATTAATGATTGTTGGTAGTTGCTATATCCAGAATTTGTATTTTTGGATCATTGCACAATATGAGATATTTTCACCAGTATGTGAACTATGTATTTTAGTGTGCTTGGTTGTGGTTTGGGAGAAATATATTTGCTCTATATTTCTCGACATTTTGGTTTCAAGACTTGCAATTATAAGAATAAGTTGATAAGGGTGCTCTCTTTCTTTGTTCAAGAGAAATTGAGATCTTTTGTTGCTATTGATGAGTTTCTAAGTTCTAGTGAATTTTAGTGATTAATAGGGTTATTCAAATGTACAAATGATCATGATTTTCAAGTGAAGTTTGTTGCAAAGATTCTAGATGATTTTACATGTGTTCATTGCTTACTCTAGATCATTTTCAAGTAAAGTTTTTTGTCTGGAAAGATTGGAATGAGTTAAGGATGTACATACTTGATTATTTTGTGTGTTTGCACGGGTGTTGGAAAACCTTGTGTTAAACACTACTTGCGAGGTTTATGGAAGCTTATTGAGGCATGTTGGGACTCATTTAGGTCCTCATTAAGAATGTGTTTGGGTAACCCTCATCTCTTCCACTGTCAGAATGATTTGGCACTAACCTAATTTAAATGTGTAAATACAAATTGTGTATGGATGACCTTGGAAGGGTTTCAAGGTTGAAGATGGTATAAGTATGAGTTGAGATTTTTGTAAGAAATATAGAGAGATGCAAGATATGTGTGTGTGATGTGAGTTCAAGGGGATCAATACAAATTTCAAATTTTTGAGTTCTAGAAGGCACTGAGTTGAAGGTGTACTCTATCTTTCAAGCATGTTTGTAAAATTGTGAAAAAATTGTGGTGTAATCTCTGTTGAATTGAGAATTTGAGATATTTTTCTCTTTGTAACAACTCTCTTCTATCTTCTTTATAATTCTATGGAAAAGAGCTTGGGCAGTGATCCATCATTGGATAGTGTGTCCTATTATGGCAATGAGCCTTTTTGGCAGTGAGCCTTTGTATTTAGTTTTGGAATTCTTTATATTGTGAGCTAATCCTCACTGTGGTTTTTCCCTCATTGGGTTTTCCACATAAATCTTGTGTTCATGTGTATATAGTTTCACTACTTCTAGTTTTTGTTTCTACTTTTAATGATTAATCACTAGTAGTGTAAAGGTTATGTGAATGCTTGTAAATCTAACTTCTGTTGAGGGTTTTGATTTTTAAAATTGCTACAACCGATTCACCACCCCTCTCAATTATCTTATTCAACACAATCTCCCCATAGACCTGTTGACATCAATAAAAAAAAAAGATATTTTGACATCAATGACAAGAAAAACTTCCAACATTTATCATTTCAAACCTCTAGGCTAACATCAATAGTAAACCCTAACATAATACAAACTCTAAACTGATAATCAACATCTCCAATCACATGAAGGTAACCATCTCCTATTAGTGAACTTTCAAATGTGAAATAACTCTTCTACAACAACAAGATATAATAAATCCTCCAATACATTAGTAAACATTGAAGAAGATCATCCATCACCAATGATGAATCCAAATCACTACCGAAAACTCCCACTAAACCATGATACCAAACTACACATGGAATCATGACAACCATCTCCTAGATGAAGATCATCCATGGTCCATAGGCATTCAACTGCAATATTATAAACTCCAAAAAAGAAGTAAAACCAAGATCTCCAAGCCAAGAAGATACAACTTACAACAAACCATAAATATTCACCTACAATTCCAAATCATTACTATCAAAAAATCACTTAAATGTGTAACTAATGAAATAGAAATATAACCAAGCTATCATGAAATTCTGATAAAACCACATGCTACAATTCTCAATTATTGACTATCCAAGAACTCTAATCGTACATCCCCTCATATTAAAAAAATATTCCAATGCACAAATAACCATAGAAAAGGTCAACTAATAAAATTTTCATCAATATTGAATCAATATCATGGATATAGATAGTACACATTCAAGTCATCATAGTGCAAGAAAATAGGTAGCTAATCAAAAACCTACATAATTTGACTTGATATAAATAATGAAACATGTAAAATCATCATCACTTTAGTAACTTGTAAAACAATATATCAAAGAAGATAATCCTATAGACATCAAGACTCAAACATCGAATTAACCATAGATTTTATTTTCCAAACATTTTCAAAAATGAGTAACCATAGTCAAGGAACCAATCAAGAATTTAGGAGATAATAACAACCTATTAACACCAAAACATACCAAAACCAAACAACCAGATACATGATCACATTGTTCCAATGCTCAAATATACCTACATGTCCATGACACCATAATCATCACCATCACTATATGTGTACTCAACTCTTACTAGCACAAGAATCTAGGTATTCACACTTATCAACCTATATCCTCAAACCAAGATACAACCTATGGACCTATCACCATCAAAGTGAAACTCTAAAAAATCTATAAACCTATACCAAGAAGAACCAAATTGATAATAAATTTTATCAAACATAAATATCACCTAAAAATATTTATTCTCTCAAGGTTTCACCTCTTGACTCATTTGGATTATCATACAACTGCACTTTAAATCTCAAGAACCTATAAGTGATTAAACAATTATAAAAACCTATTTGCACTAAAAACTAATTATCTACCTGATTCACTATGTAGTACATTGCACATGCTCTCCAATTCCTATTCAAAATTGAAAATTTAATTCTATATGCAAGGGTTATGACAAAAATTTTGTAATTGAGAATATGTTATTTAAAGGCCCAAAAACTTGATAATTTTTTTTTTTTATAGAAATAAACCTATACCACTATGTAGTTCTCTGAGAGAGATTTTCATTGACTATAGGAAGTTGAAAATATGACATTTTTCCAAATTTTCTTATGGGTGTCTAGTTGTCAACCATTAAGTGGTCATTTGGTGGCCCCACCAATAACAATGGCATGTTAACTACCCTCAAGTTGCAATCTTTTGGTGGTGGTGGTAAGGTAGGTTAAAACCTCCAAATGGAGGAATCAACCCAAACATTAATTTTTATTTTTTTTTAACAATATTTTTTTAAAATAAAAATTGAGTAGTTTAAAGGTTATTAATCCCTACAAGTTGGGTGGGGGTGACCCATGGAACCAAGGCTCACTCAGAGCTGACAATGCCAAGTATGGAGATTGTTGCCACTTGCATAAGCTAGAGGTGGTAGTGGGGTCTACAAACCACCCCCACCAAAATTTGATTTATTTTAACTTTTTTTAATTTTAATTTTCTATAATCTTTCAATAGTATTTTATTTTCATATGAACAAAATTTTAGGCCGATATATTTAATTTTTTCTTCTTTGCAACCCTTCAATCAAGTTGTATGTCGATTTGGCCATATAGGTAGGATTGTGGGGTAAAGATATTATATTTTTCATAGTGGCCAAAATAGGGCAACTTTTATATCAATCTTCATTTATTGACCATATTGGATCTAATGGTGAGGCATGTTTTATCTCAAGATATCATCTCTAAAATTTCACCTAAAAACCCTCATATGAAAACATAATTCAAGAAAAGTCTCTTTTGACCAAAATTTCTCAAACCCTAGATCTATAATAAACCTAGAAAATCTAAAACCCCTAAAATCTCAAATCTACAAAAACATACTTGCACATGTGTTTCATACCTTATAATTCCTCTGATATTTTTTTAGCATCACTAAATTGTTACCCTTGATATTTTCACACTATATTGACACCCTATTTTTTCTATAACATTAATTATATTAATAATTTATTCATTACAAGGCCATACTATGAAAATATATTAAAATCCCAAACATCCCAAGAAATTTGGGTCAAAATCAATTGGACAAAGGGTGAGGTCACCCTTATCCTAAGGGTTCTCTATTTCAATAAATATTACTTTAATGCCAGATTTGAGAATTATAAAGTGATCCCAAGTTGGCCTATATCCAAAAATATCAATTGGGATGCATATATAAATAAGTTTGTCTCATTTGAACATTAGAGAAGCAATATAAACAATCAAATACTATGATCAATCATGCACTATTATGCTCTTATTGTGAATATGTATATGAGTTATCCTCTACATGCTAGCTATGAAAATCTATTGTGTTTTGTGGACTAACCTCTTATAAGCCTTCAAGCAATTCAATGATTCATCAATCAACTCTTTTTAGTAATTTATTGTGTGAACATCACTGAGATATAGATTTGATACCTAAGGTAACATTATCAATTATCATTTGTATTTATAGTCATTTATTATTTATCTAGCCTCTACCCAACCTAGGGTAAACCCTCTTTACCATCATTTTTTGTTGTTTGTGAAGGTGGAAACACCAAAATGGGGTTTAAGTTAGGAAAGACCCTATACAACATAACCTTTCCCACTCTTTTCATGTGTACAAGTCAGATCCATAAGTTTTATCAACAAAAAATTATAGAAAAGTGTAGAGTAGACTTGTACCCTAAAAACTAGACTTTAAGCATTCAAAGATCCTTGTTTCTTGTCAAGGGCTCCCTCATCCTTGTCCCTCAAACTCAAGCTCAATTTTTATGTACAATTTCCTATTGGTCACTTTTTCCAAACCTACATCTCATCCATCATTTTTTTCAGCTATGTGATAAATTACATTTGTAGATCTAGGGTTTATGTCAAAGAGATTAATAAAATTTCACATCAAATTTCTCCCTTTTGTAACACAAAAGAACAAAACCCTAGAATATTGGCTCTTCCTTGTGGAAACCAGTCAATCATCAAAACCTAGTTGGTTTATGTTCTAATGTTAATTTAAGGAAAGATTGATCCAAGTTAATCTACTAGTTAGATCTAGGATCTCATTTTCCCCTTTACACTTTCATGCATTTTTCATGGATTCAAATTTGTACCAAATCTAATAAAACAAGGGTCATAACAAAACCTAGGAGCTCACACCTCTCACAACTATGAAAGCTTTGATACCACATGTTGGGAAATAATGCATCAAGGTAATCCCACAACAATGAGTCCCACATTTTAGCCAAGATGGATATATTTATATCAATATTTTTAACTAAATATTCACCTTCTAAGACCTATAGCAGCTAAAACATTAAGAATTTGAAGATGATGCAAACTAGTGATTTGTTGTGATTTATGTGTAGATTCTAAATATATATATTTTAAAAAAAAATGAAATAAATGATGAATATTTCAACATCTCCTTTAATAAGTTTTTAATAGTAAACAACATTTTCAAACAGTAACATTTATGTTGTCTAGCATAACTTTTTTTCTAGAAAGAACAAAACTCTAATTTTTAAAATATAGATTTTTAACATCAATAGCTAGTGCTTGGATAATTTTTCATAACTTTTTGTTGCATATTTTTTTCTACTTAATTTTTTAAGTCACTGTAACTATAAATTGGACATAGGTGTATGTCATCAAGCATAGCTTGTGGTGCATATATCAAAATTTAGTTTTTTTTGGTGAAACAAGGACATCAATACCTAGTGCAAAGGCTTTTTCCAAATTTTTTTATAATGGTTTACTATCTTTCCACCACTATAGAATGAAGAACTTGATGTTTAGTGAAAAATATTTGTTCAATAAAAACTAAAAATGGAATACATGATAAAAATTAAAACATATCAAAACTATACTTGTTGGAAAGCTCATTTCAAGGGCTACAATATTACAAGTTATACTTTCAAGTTAACTACATTTGAAGGTCAAAATTGAGATTTGAAATTGGATTTTTTAAGGAAATTTTAAAATAGAAACCAAAAATTTCTTGCTAAGCACCCTTTTTTGAAGGCCTTAGATCGAAGGTACCTTTGTTTGAAGCTAAAACCTTCAATCAAAGGTCTCTGTATAAAAATGATCTTCATATGGAGCATATATTCATGTGAAAGTTAGCCATCGATCAAAGGTATTTGTGTGTAGTCCTTCGAATGAAGGTGTTCTACTAAATCATCCCTCCTCCCTCCAAAAACTTCATTGTCGCAAAAGTGGGACTTAGTATTGTGAGATTACCCATCAATAACTCATTCATTTAATCCATTTCCTACATAAGCCCATGAGAGAGAAGCATTTATACAATATTAAAAAATAACCATATGCAAAGATCAAAAAGGAAATCCATAAGGTAATACATGATATACCTTAGGAAAACACTCAAGAGGGAAAAAACTAGTGTAAAAAATAATCCATACTCCTATTATTCAGTAATAAAATAATACATGCACTTACAAAGTTACAATGAATACTTTTGAAACATCAAGCCTCTCTAATGTTTCCTCCATGTATCCAAGCATGAATCGACGCATCTCATGCCATGCTTCACATATTCTCTCCTTCAAAAGAAGCAATAATATTGCATCCCACTTACCCAACTAACCTTAACCATTAATCACATGTTTTCCTTTAGAGACAAAATATCACACACATACTATCAAGTGGTAATATAAAATCATGTTCCATAAAACTATGTGAACACAAAACCATTGACCCCTCATTTAATATTATATACTATTTTTTGACATTATTAAATTTTTCCCCAAATATTAGATCATTATCTTATGTCTCCCACACATAAAATAATTAACCCAATATTACAATAAAACTTACAAGTGGCCCCAAATAATTATCTAATATATTGAAACACACCTCATAGGTGCACCACACTAAATAATTATTTAATTTCAACATTATAATATAACATTTTATGTAATAGTGCACAACACCAAATCCTAACAATAATCACCCAATCTTAATATCTTCATTCTAATCACTCAACATTTGCATCTAATATAGCAAGATTCAATGCAATTTAATTCATATAGATGCTATTTATAATTTCAAATGATTTTTTAAAGATTTATTTATGTTCTTGATTTAATTTTTTTCTTTGGTTTCTTCTATGCCTAGTTCCTATTTAATACATAATTATATTTTAAGTATTCATTTTTAAATATAAAATTTATAATCATGGATATTATCGTAATCATCATAATTATTTGATTGTCACTATTGTTATAGGTTAGAGTATAGTATTATCATGAAGGTTCTTGATAGTATTAAAAATATATCAATCTTGAAGCTAGATTTCATATGCAAAAAATTATAGTCATTAGTAAGTTATTTATATGAAATTAGTTATTTTTTATGTTTTATGATTTCTTTTTTTGAATTATGTATTTAGTTTTATCGGTAGAGATGGATCATTTTCCTCTCCTTTAAATCTTCAAATTTGATGTGTGCAAACAATCAAAGATAATGCATACTATCACCAACACTTTGTTGTTGAGATTCTAGATAGTGAACTATGCCTCCATAGTGATTCATCACCTTACCCAAATATATCTTGATGAAATGTAGACATGTGGACATAGAAATAAAATTGTATTGCACAGTTTTCTTATAAATCATACTACATCACTATAATTGATCAGACCATAGTACAACCATGTAGCAAAGTATATTATATATATATATATATATATATATATATATATATATATATATATATATATATATATATATATATATATATATATATATATATATATATATATATGGTAGTATTAGATGTGTTGTATCATATTACCAAACATTTTTTAGGTCCTAAATGGAACTACAATGTCTTACCACTTAGTAGTTTATTAGAGTATCATTTTTTATATAAGGAAAATTTCTAACCACTCCCTCTTTGTCTATCATTTTCATATACAATTGAACTGAATTATATTCATACCTATTTTTAACTTTTTTTATGGAATATTCTCATTACATATCTTTATATATTTTATAAGTCCCAATGGAACACCCATGCAAAGGAGAAGAACCCATGAAGAATTCAAGAGTACTCTTTTACTTTACATGGACTATATATCCTATTGAAATATATGAATGTATTTAAATTCTATGTTTGATGAGAATTTCCATATACTTTAAAATATATGTTCATGATCGATTAACGTTCACCTCAATGTGGAGGAAAATATTAGTGAAAATTATATACCCATTATAATTATGATCTAGTTTAAGATAATTTTAATCGAATTAATTAATGAAATATTGTAACAAGTTACAAACTCTTGTGTTAAATTTGGTTCGCTTCTTGACCCTTTCCCCTCTCTAATTACTCCTAACTTGGTACACATTTGAATGACTTTTTATTTCAATATATTTAAAGAAATTTGATGTTTAGTTAATTGGTGTGGTCAAAAACAAGAAAATCATATTAGGAACATCAATTTAGATATTAAAATGAATTTGTCCAATTAATTTTACATGTTGGCCATTTACATGCTTGAGAGTGTTTTCTTTGAATAATTTCCTAAGGCCACAAACCTAGTATATCAAGGGGTTTACATAGGAGAACTTGACCATAGAAATATAATTACTTGCTAAAAACTATTTTATATATTAATATCCTTATACACATTTAGATATTAGAGGTTACAATAAAGAAAGTTGTGTAAAAGTCTACTAGTATCAAGTTAGATCTATGCTTCTAAAGATTGATCTATAGTGGATTTTGAATCTATTTTAATTCAAAGACAATGAACATATCAAAGATATTTATTATTGTTTAAATTTTGATTAATAGATTTTTTATAACATCAATATTTTTTCATTATTGTTCTTGAAACTAAATACACTATCCCTTTATGGTTTTTAAAAAAATATTTCAATTTATCATTTCTTAATTCTATTTAATTTAAATTAATTATACTTTAATCTTTATGTAAAGATATTGCTACAAGTTAATCAATGTGAAATGTTTTTACACTTATAATAATATCTAAAATTGCTAAGTACATCAAAATTAAAGAATAGAGATAAAAATATAAAAAAATAAAAAATAAAAAAACTTATAGTTATTTCAAAAATTGAATACAATGGCACATTACCTTATACTATAAGTTACGCAAATATTCTCATTTAAACTTCAGTTTGAATATACAAATATTTCTAGAGCCTATAATGACAAAGAACTTCCATGAAACGCCTAATTATTAAAGTCACATAAATTAATTTGAATGGCAACGTGAATACTAAAAATTAGGGTTTTACTTGTACTCGGTCAAATCAACTTTCAGGCAAAAGTGTCGTGAATTTCACCGTCCCTGCTACGCCATACGACTTTGAATGCGTTGTTTTAGCAAAACCTATCAACAGTATTGCTGTAGACTTATGCCAACCTCTATAAATGGCTCATTACATTGTATTGTATTCCATCTCAATCTTCATCTACCAACAGATTTATCGGTTGAAAGGTTAAGATTTTCCCCTGTATTTGATTTAGCAAAAGCTCTCAGCCATTAATATGGAGAATTTGACACGAATGAAAATAAACACACTCCTTGTGGTGCTCTTATGTCTGCTTGCGGTCCATGTTTCCGCTCGATACAACCTCTCACCTCCTCCCCAAATCAATAATCTGGTTACAGGTATGGAGCAGTTAGCTGGTGGTTCGAGCTGCGAGGGCAATGGTGAAGACAAAAGATGCCCACCACCTCCACCTCCACCCTCCAAGAAGGCTGTTTTGTCAGGTATGGAGCAGTTAGGTGGTTGTCCGAGCTGCAAGGGCAGTGGTCCAAACCCCCCTAGTGGCTGCTGCCCCAAGAAGGCATAACTGGGCATATGGGCGGCTCGCTCATAATATCGGAGGACTTCTTCCGAGTCTCAGCCTGTGGACAGCTGCTGAAACCCATATTCTTCTTTCTTTTCTAATCCGTAGTCACTAGGCATACCACACAAATAAAACCTCTTCTTTTCTACAATTCCTTGCTTCCCTTTTCCACAAATGTTTAATTGCACTCATCTTTGTTGTAGACCATCAGTAGT
This sequence comes from Sequoia sempervirens, assembly GCA_007258455.2. NCBI lineage: Eukaryota > Viridiplantae > Streptophyta > Pinopsida > Cupressales > Cupressaceae > Sequoia > Sequoia sempervirens. The sequence continues at coordinate 260,684,417 of VDFB02058242.1, forward strand.
CAACAAATCTTGAAATCAATGTAATTCATGTTGAAAGGAAAGCTGATTGATCGTCCCATTCCAGATGTGCTAAATTTGTTTATGCCAAGAATTTTAAATATATAAGGACCAACTATTTCAAACGAAAATCTTGAAGAAATAAAAATTATTGTTTAAAAAGCAGCTGTCAATATAGATATTAGGAATATGAATGGTTGAAACGTAGAAAATAAAATATGATAAATGAGAGTAAATAATTTTATGTTTGGAAAATAAGAGTGATTCTGTCGATGCACTAAATTTTGAATGTCTTTCAATTGGAAAAGTATATATGTGAATAAGGTGGGAGACAAGTGCATATGAATATATGTAATTGGATTGGTAAAAACATAATGGAAGGAATTTATATATATGTCTATAAGTGGAAGATAGGTACATATGAATATGTAATTGGATATGTGGAGACATACAGGGAGAAACATGTCATTGCAAAAGATTACATCATTTGTGAATGTGTAAATATGTTAATCCATTCTTATACAAAAATCAAATGGAAATATTTTATTTACTACTTACATACATGAAACATAATTTTAATTTTATATAAAATAATTTTATTTTTTATTAGAACTATTTCACTTACTATACACATGCTATTTTATTTTATCTACATTTTTTTTTAAATTTTATTTGAGATTTACTTTAACTTTGTATATACCCTTTAATTTTATTTCAAGAAAAACTATCAAGTTGATTACTTAATAGTTCTATTTGTAGACATAAGAAAAAAATCTGGAAAAAAGAGCTCCTTTTTTTTTTTTCATAAATATTACTCTTTGGTCAAAGATCCAAAACCATGGATAGTTGGATTCATATTTGTTAGAAACCCTTGTTGAAGGGTAGATTAAGCTTATAGTTTTGAGGAAGATGATTATATGTCTTCTTGTTTGAGATAAAAGATGACAAAGATCTATTTTTTTATAAGTGGGCCATATTTTATTTGGGCAAGAGGATTATATTTCAATTATTAACCATGGATTTTAACTCAATACAAAATATACCAAATGTAGTCCCTGTGTGGGTGAAACTTTGACATCTTAGGTGTTTGTAATAAAAAATCTTTTCCTATCATTGATAAGGCTAAGCCAAAAGACAATTTTGCATGTGCTCAAATTTGTGTATGAACAATTTGCCAAGTATTATAAAAGATAATAAAATTTTCTTTGGGTATCTTAAAAATATCAACACATTTTCATCATAACCAAAGGATATAGACATGTCCAACAAAATAATGGTCAACAAAGTCTACATACCAAACAAGGCTAGGTTACTATTGCTTCAAATAGGTTTGGTATATAAGGAGAAATGATCAAGGTCCTCTAGAAGAGGAATTGCATAAGAGGAAGGACAAAATACCCCTCTAGAGGTAGAGCATAAATTTATTTTGAGGGAGAAACAAACTGAGACAAAAATTTAAAACAAATTAATAATATATTTATTATTAGTAGGATATTTATGAACATATACAACTTGATGGTTTATCTTATAGAAATTAGCTTCATAAGAAGATAAGTGAATAATTGGCTCTTAAAAAAAAAAAATTCTTGTTTTCTTATCATTCCAAATTGAATCCTTTCAAAATGTCTCTATTTATCATGATTCCTAGTCTCATCATAGTTCATTGGCTTTGAGGTGTACTTTCATGCTAACTACCATTTTTATGAATAGTATGTAATATTTCGCTCAAATAATATATGTTTTCATGAAAAAAAATAAAAATTACTATTGTAATAGAAAATAGTGAGTACATAGTTAGCATAAGGTGGTGCTAATGAATTATTGCTATAGAAACTAAACACTATGGAATTATACCAATAAGGACAACATATAGATTTTTTTTAAAAAAATTACTATAGGTAGATTGTGTAACACACCATTTTTGTGGAAACTCACATCTTATTTTTTCTCCATCATTCATCATGGAAGATTTAGTTGGTTTAATTTATAAAAAGGATAAACTAGGTGAAAATTTAAATTTTTGACCCATTTTAGGCCCTCTTGTTAGCACAATTAAATTTAAACATTTTAAATTAAATTTAATATGTAATAACTCCTTAAAAGTGTCTACAATATTAATCATTCATTTAAACATATATTCAATGCATTAAGTACAATAAGTAGATATTGATATAATCAATATAAAAATATTACATTGGGTAGTTTATCAACTACCACATTCACACAAGTGATCTTAGTATAAATTATAAAAAATAGTATAAATTTCTTCAACTAGAATTTGTAAGTTGATCCCTCCAATATTTTATTACTAATTAAGTAAATAGATAAAACAAACTATTAGTGGTGTGTGCATATGATTCTAGATTGGTTATCTTGTTCATTTAAACTATATTAATTATGCACTTTGATATATATCAAAAACCATAGATCTAAAAATTTAGCCAAGGTAAACCAAATTCACAACATAATTTATATGTCAAATAGCTACCCAAAATAAATCAAGAGTTTTTAGTATTTCTATGAAAAATGAAACAAGGGATGAAAACCAAACTTAAATCTAGGAACCTAAGCCTTTACCTTGCATTCAAGTGTAACATTGATTGAGCTTAATAGGTAGTGCATCCAAGTTGAGAAGCCTTACAAGAGACCTCTAAGCACCGCCTCTTTTTGCACACAAAAGATGTACATAATTATGCTCAAGATGTGTGATTGAGGAATGTAGCATGTGTTTTCTCTTCAAGCTAGCAACTATTTATTTAATTAAGTTAGAATATGGCCTCATAGGAATATTTTCACCATTAGAGAGTTGACTTATCTTTATTTTTTAAAATTTGTATTTTGGGATTGAGTGGATTGATGTGGATGGATGGATGTTTTGATTTTGGATAGAGGATATAGATGTGTATGGGGGACATGTAAATATATGGAGGAAAAGTATTTGTTTCCATGGATAAGTGACCATATCCCTTACTAAATAACTAATTTTATGGACCATGTGAATTTTTATAGCATTGATAAATATGGATAGAAACCTTGGGGTTTCTAAGTGACTTCTCTAAAGTGTTTAAATAAGGTGTCATCACATATCTAAATTTATAGGATGCTTCCATGAGGGATAGATGAATGATGATAGATATTACAAAAAAATTGATGTTAAAGAGATGTAATGGTGGATGTATGTTGGATAATGAATAAGTTGTTGGAATATGGGGGAATGAAAGAAAGGGATCATGAAAACATGAAAGAATGGCTTAGGACTAATTGGCACTATGACTAAAAGTTCCCCACACCATGTTGAATAGTAAATATTTTTTAAAAATGAAATGTGTGAGGTAGAAAAGGGAATATAAGGCTAATGGCTAACCTAAATCACACCTTCCACCATGATTAATATATGGGGGACACAAAAATAACCAAGATAAACTATTAGGCTATTATCCTCAAGGAAGAGCTTGAATAATTGGTCAAGGTTTTGGTCCTCTTTTTTAATATGATGGATTGAGTGATGTGATGTGTGTGATTGATGATGAAAATGAGGTGAAATAATACAAGAGTACCAAATTTCCATAGAATCTGAGAAATACATAATAAAAGTGTAAAAACAAAAAATAGGGAAGCAAAGTGCAAGAAAGATGGAACCTGGCATTAAATTTTGGGATAGATTTAATTAGATAAGGGTGGGACTTCCCATGTCTGGAAATTATGATTTTATATATTCAAATTTTGCATAGGAGCATCACATTCTATAGGTTCTTCCCTATCAAAGTCAACTTCAGAAGTGCATCAGTCTACAAATAATCATGTTTTTTGTGATTTGATAAAAGGTGTTTGAATGCTTGATCTAGGTTTTTATTCCTTGAATTATTCAATATTATCCAATCCAATTCAAATCTACAACCTATAGAAAGAAAAGAGGAGAAGGATCATGCCATATAGGGGCCTTCCTTGGTCAAACCCCATTTTTATGTTTCCACCTCCACAAATAACTATGATGATGTTGATAAAGAGTGTTTAACATAGGTCAAATAGAGGCAAATGGATAAAAAAAATCATGATAAATCACCATGCTATAAATTACCACTCAAATCTACATTCCTTGTTGAATTGAGGTCAATTGGCTCATCCCACAAAAGGAGATTTATAGTTCATTGAATATACTATAAATTTTAGTGCTCATAGCAATGAAAAACATAAAACATGAACTATCTTACTATGAATGAACATGGTATTTATGATGTGTTTCAAACATGATATTCACTAATAAAGTGTTGTAAAAATGTTGTTTATTCTACTTTTTAAATTACCTCGATTTCATTTTAAATTTTCTTCATAGATCAAAATTTTCATTAGGTGTTCAAATGGAGGGAAAGACATATTTATATGAGTTTCAACATTTTTTGCATTAAATTTTTTGATAAGCTAAACAATATTTTTTAATATGCAAAGATATTAAGGATGACAATAAAATATTAAATTTTTGGCCAAAATAGGGTATACAATGGTGGGGACACCCTACTCTAGTAGTATTTTAAATTTTAGGTGTTCATCAAATAAATATTTTATTCAATTTCCTAAAATTAATTTATTTTCTTGAAGATGGAAAGAAAATGGATGATTAATAAGCATAATTAAGCTCAATCACTTAGGGGGTAGCCAAACATAGTGTGAAATTGTCAAGGGTGATAATTTATGATGCTACAATTACCCCCACTTTAGTGAGGATATTAAATTACACTAATACTTACTAAAGTAAGGATAATCTAAAAATGGTCCTTTCTTAGAAACATTAAAGAGGTAAGATGACACTAAACTAGGGGATGTGCTAGCCTCCAAGCTCAATATCCTAACAAATAACAATTTCAAGATAAAAGAACACACATACATGCAAGACATAATGCAACATAAGACACATGACAATTAAATACAAGGCATACACAATGAATAAATAAATCTAACTGAAACAAAGATGTTTGTCACCTCTTGCACCTCTAGGGTTTTGCACCTAAAAGGAGATAGACAAAGATCAACACTTCATTCAAGAAAAAACCCTTGAGATTTCAATGCAAAGGAGATTGAAATATGATGAAGGGAATGCTCTAGGGGAAGTATAATAGAAAATTAGGGTTCAATGAGTTTGACTCGTAAAACTACATGGTTGAATCCTGAAACAATATCATAATTTGACATGCTATGAAAAATACCTCCTACTTATCAATTGATGAGCTAAAGGGGCTCTATAATGAATGTTTCATAAGGAAAA